>ML777508.1:207551-245103 GCA_009831015.1 Picea engelmannii
TCTTCTGTACATCACAACATCCCGTCCTGATATAATGCAAGCTGTTGGAATGGTAGGTCATTTTCAGTCTGCTCCTAAACAAAGTCATTTGGTAGCTGTAAAAAGGATATTTAAATACTTGAAGGGAACAATGACTTATGGTCTGTGGTATCCTAGAAATCAGAATTTCCATTTAACTACTTATTCAGATGCAGACTGGGAAAACTGTGTTGATGAGAGAAAAAGCACTAGTGGAGGAGAATTCTTTCTGGGTGACTCATTAGTTGCATGGCTTAGTAAAAAGCAAGGATCCATTTCATTATCCACTACAGAGGAAAAATACATTGTTGTTGCTACTTGCTGCACACAAATTTTATGGATGGTACAAACTCTTGCAAATCTGAAGGTAAATTACACTGATCCCATTCCAAATCATTGTGATAACACCAGTGCCATTAGTGTCTCCAAGAATCCTATTCTTCATTCCAAGACTAAGCATATTCCAATCAAGTACCATTTTCTCAGAGAACAAGTTACAAATAGAATTGTTCAACTGATTTATATACCTTCTACAGAACAAATTGTTGATATCTTTACTAAACCATTAGCAGTGACCCCTTTTGGATATCTTCGTAAAAAGTTGGGGGTTATAATCTCTTGTGTCTAATCTGTTCACCTGGTCAGGGGGAGTACTTATTGAATATCTGGTGTATTTCCAAAATGCTTATAGTTGACAGGGGGAGTATGTTTTGCAACAGATCAGGCAAAGAGTGTTTTTTCTTTGAAATTGATGTCAAAGGGGGAGAAAAGAGTTCGGGAGGAGAGTCAAGTCTGAATGCATGTGGGTGCTTGTGTTTCCATCAATGCCAAAGGGGGAGATTGTTGGCAAATATTTAACTGACAGCGAATGGAAAATATTTAACAGACATCAAATGCTTGTCATTGATGGCAAGTAGCATAAGTACAGGAAGAATGTATAGAAGATTGATGGCAAGTAGCATAAGTACAGGAAGAATGTACAGAGGATTGATGGCATAAGTACAGGAAGTTTGTAACAGACAGGCAAATAGAAGATACGTTCAAGAAGATCGAATGATTGAAGGCAACGCAACCAGGCAAACAGAAGATAAGTTTAGGTTGATCGAATGATCGAAAGATCGTAAAGCTTGAGAAGCATTTCTGATCGTTGGGTTCATTCAAAATTCCCTAAACAATGAGGGCCATCAGATCAGAATATAGACAAGAAGAGACAGATCTCAGCCATTAGATCCAAGCGTAGGATCCGACCATCGTTGGATCAAGAAGAACCTACACGTCCTTTAAGGGATAAGGAAAAGCAGGTGTAATCGCAATATGCAAAATTGTGATACAATCTGAGCCGTCAAATCAAGGTTTGACCAGGACCGTTGATTCTAGTCCGTGTCGGAGTTTCGATGATCACGAGTTGGACACGTCAAATATTATTAACATCAAGAATCTCGATATCACGATATGCGAAATCACAATGTAATCTGAGCCGTCGGATCAATCTTTGACCTGGACTGTTGATTCCAGTCCATGTCAGAGTTTCGAGGATCGCGTGTTGGAGATGTCAAGTAAACAATGCAACAAGAATGTTGATTTCGCGATATGCGAAATTGCGATTCAATCACAACCGTTGAATCAAGCTCAGATATGGACCGTTGATCTAACTCCATATCAGAGTTTTGGAGATCGCAACATGGAGTGGAAAGTAAACAATGCAACAAGAATGTTGATCTTACGATAAGTGAAATTGCGATTTAATCGTAGTCGTTGAATAGAGATTAGATCCGGACCATTGATCTAACTCCATATCGGAGTTTCACGAATTGCGACATGGAGAGGCAAAGAACCCAATGCAACAAGAATGCCGAAATCGCGATTCAATCGTAGCCATTGAATCAAGATCACATCTGGACCATCGAATCACAGGACATGTGGCAAGTGATCGAAATTTCGCTGACTTGGGGTCAACGGAGCATAGTGTCGAAAATCACGAAATGCGAAATCGCGAAAGTGATTCTTGCATAGGCGCTTGGTTATGACCATAGTAATATTGGGGAAGGTGATAGTACAGAAAAGTTCTGTATCGTAACTTCAGAGATCGTGAAATGAAGTGTCAAGACACTCAGCACAGGATTGCCGAAATGTTGAAACCTGATTTAAAGAAAATGAATGCAAGATCTCATGAAGCCAATCCAACGGTGCAGGTGAATTTGGAATTGTTAGCATCGGAAGTCACTCCTGGATTGCTCGTAGGAGCAGAGCCCGACACCCATCAGTTTAATGTCACGATTTGTTTATAAATGGATGATCGAATGGAGATAAAGGCTCGAGGAGATATCACCCTAACTCAGAGACTAGGTCTAGCATGTATGGGACCAAGGAGGTCTTGACCTAACTTCAGCCAGTGGGTTGATTAAAAGATGAGCAGGTGGAAGACTTGGTAAGGAAGGTGAAAAAACAACTTTGGGCAACAGGCTTTTAGTGGTTTGCAGAAGAAAGACCCTGAATACAAGATCCTCTTGGTTCAGGGTCTCAAGAAACTGAAAAAGGTACTTGACTAGATCCTCCAATTCCAAGAAACTTAGCACTGAGAAAATCACAAGAAATGATCAGAGACAACATAACTATTACAGTGATCCATTACAACATCATCCTATAACAGCTACAACTCGACTGGATCCTCCAATTCCGAGCTGTTCTAACATAGTGTAAACAGAGACGTGAAAGAAACTGGGATCCATAAGGTAAGAAGTCTCAAAAGTTCATGCATAAACAGAATAACAGTGCTTCATTAAAACTTTACAACCGGGAGCTCTGCTCAACGATCAATCCTTACAAAAATGGTGAAAACGCCTACATATACTCAAAACAAAACACAGCAGTGAAAACGAGATACTGCATTAATAACATTGTGTCTGCATGTCTTCTAATAGTCTGCGCATGCAGACTAGACGATCGTGCGCCTATGAAAGATGACATCTTAACTGCGCGTGGCTCAAGCAAGGGGAGTAGCTGAGCCATTAAGTGTCGAGCTAGCGTGTTCAGACTTCCTTCGGCTAGTCGAGGAATCGGGCATGGCTTCTTTGGAAAAATGGGCACATAGGATCCCCTTGAGTAGACCGCTTGCCAGACCCTCCATACCTTGCAATTAATGATTGAGGCGAGGCCTCAACCACCCTCTCTTTTCTTCATTCATTCCTGGAAGCTACTGGGAATTAAATCACATCGAATCGACATCTGAAGAATGCAGCCCCCCCTCTCTTGAATCTTAATTCGGTGCCTCTGGCTTCCCTGTACAGCCCCTTCTGCTCCCTAGAGTGATCACAGGCTGTGACCCTTCACCTATCTACCAGAGTGTTGTCGGCACTTCGGGGTTCACGGGTGAGAAAGGAACAGGACCTTTCTCCTTCAAAATCGCGATGGGCAAAATGCCAGGAGGGCCTAACGGTTGCCACGCGTTCCCCACGAGATGAACGGCTGAGATGCTTTTTGGCGCTTTGGGACCCGAGTGGCAAAATGATAAACAATAGCGCCCCTCTTCTAGGCTTGTTCTTTTATGACCAGGCGCCAAAACCACGGGCCCGATTTTGGGCGCTATCGGCATTTCGGGGTTCGGGGTTTCGAGAAGTGAAGGGACGAGGAGAGCTTACCCCTCGAACTCCCAAATTCCGACGTGACACAGATGTGTTCCGCGTGTCCTTCAGATGAACGACCTAGATAGTATTCGTTATTGTAAAGAGGGTTTCCCCATTTACAGGCTCTCTTGACGTGAACTGGTGCTAAGACCACGGGCTTAGCTCGAAAGGTGCTTCGAAACTTCGTTGATCGACAATTTCAAAAGCAATGAACTAACACCACCTTGTCTCCCGAAACACCGATCTCCGATAGGCTGACTGGCTTCCACTTGTCCCGATCGGATCAGACGATCCAGATTTGCTTTGAACCATTGGCGCTGCCCTTCGTGCTAAACCCCAGGAAACTTGACAGTCCCGAAAACCTGATGACCGTCGATTAACTCTATAGGCTGGATCTCGGCTGCCGACAACAAAACTTTGCTCGCTCGCTTGACTCGCAATCGGAAAGTTGGGTCCTTCTGCTGTTGTACCTGGGTGTTTCGTGTGCAACCTACAACCCTAGGTGCTCTCGAGCCCGGGACAAGAATTATCACTAACATTAGGCCCCATGGGGGATAGACTCATCCCTGTGATGCTCTAAGAACTCATTCCGCAGCTTCAGTGCCTTGTCGTTGGGCTATGGAGTCAGGCTCAAAATATCCTGCTATTGAAAATACAAGCCAAAAAATAAAAGAAACAAAATAAAGCTACGTGCTCAAAGGAGATTATTTATATACAGTCCTAATGCTAATAAAATATTTTACATGGGCTAGGTAAAAGAAAACTTCCACCATAGCCATCCAAGCAGCTTCCTGGATAGAAGCTCCTTCCTTCTGTCAATGATCATTAGCAGATGGTGTAGCCGTGACAGCAGAACGGTTACACTCATCAACTCCTCCTTACAAGCTGGAGTTGAGATGAAATAGGGCGGCTCCAAGGCATAGGGGAAATGCCACTCCATGTATTTGCTGACAGGGTCATCGAATGAGTGGCCATTTCCAAGGAATTGGCGAAATACTGCCTCTTCTGCTACACAGTTGTTCACACGTAGCCGAATGTCTCTGATATCCATAGGCAGGTGAATAACTGAAGTAGGCATGCTAATCTCAGGTGGTGGTTGCTCACTGACTGGCTCTGAACGAAGGGCAGACTGCCCCTCTGGTTCTTTTTCCTCTTCTTGTTGGCTCTCCTCCGGGTCCAATTCATTTTCATCATAAATAGGGACCATGGGGTGATTCTGCTTGTTGAATGGCTATTCAATATGTTTATAGTGATTGAACGTAGGATAATCTTGCAGCTCATCATCACTATAATATTCATCAAAAAGGGGTTGACCCTTATCTTTATGATCCTCCTCCAGAATGGTGATCCTGTCAAAAATATTTGTTTAAGGGATAGTGGGACCCGCTGCTTCTAGTTTCTCATACATAATCTTCTTCCCAGGTAAAAATATATCGTGAGAAACTCCTTGGAGAAAAAGAGAGGATACCTCTTCCACAATAATCTCTTCTTTACAAATGGGAAGGTCTCCGTCCTCAGAAACAGGGTTGCTAGGAATATCTGCTTCAACCCGACATTTAGGTGAGCCATCTACCATGGACCACATCTTCTCTACAAACTCATAATCTCCATAAGAGGCGTGTTGATCTTCATGAACATCTAAAAGGATGGACGCATCTGATATGATGTCATATGCTTCCATTCTTGAGCTAACACCACTCATATCATTCAACACCTCAAATTTTTCACAACAGATGCTCTCCTCCACAGTAAGGGCTTCATCGCAGACATGGTCTGCAGGGCCAGCAAAGGCTTCACGAAGCAAAGAAAATTATTCACAACAATTTTCATACAAACCATCAGCTGGATAGTAATCTTTACAAAAAGCATTGAAAGTTGTATGAAAACCTATTAAAGAGCGGATGCTCATAGCAGGAAGAGATCGACACCACTCAAGAGAAGCTCCCTTCAATGAATACCTAAAGAGATTAATCTGGACATCCTCATGCGTGATATTGTGTCGGTGAATAGCTTCATGGAAGTCCAGTAAATGCTCAGTTGGTTCCTCCCAACTTGTTGCATGAAATTCAGGGAGGAAATATTCCCATTGGTCTCTATCAGAAAGTGCATTAGGAAAACCAACTGTTTGAGAAAAGTCACAGAAAGAAAACCTTTGAGCCAGAATTTTCTCCATATCGAACCAGTGGAGTCGCCAATCGATCCTCGAATCATGGTTTCACCAGGTGAAAGATGCACAACTTCAAATATGTCTGGTCCTTGTTCACCATCAAAGGCCAGATCTTAACGTTGTCGTTACCCATGAAGCTTCTCAGACTGAGAAAGCAGTTGCTGAAACCTTCTCAAGAAAGCTCCTTAAGGTCAGCTTTTAGGTGTGCTAACAATATTCACAGTTGAAACAGTGATGTGGAAACAATGGAGTCACCACAGTGGAGTTGCCAAGTGCACAGTAGCAATCTTTAAGGGCTCTAATGTTTGATGCACCTTCAGAATCAGAGGTTCAATTTCGTTCTGCCCAGGGAAAATATTCAACTTCGTCCCCAACAACGGTGCCATAAATGTTAGCGTAGGAAGTCACTCTTGGATTGCTTGCAAGAGCAGAGCCCGACACCCATCAGTTTAATGTCACGATTTGTTTATAAATGGATGATCGAATGGAAATAAAGGCTCGAGGAGATATCACCCTAACTCAGAGACTGGGTCTAGCATGTATGGGACCAAGGAGGTCTTGACCTAACTTCAGCCAGTGGGTTCATTAAAAGATGAGCAGGTGGAAGACTTGGTAAGGAAGGTGAACAAACAACTTTGGGAAATAGGCTTTCAGCGGTTTTCAGAAGAAAGACCCTGAATACAAGATCCTCTTGGTTCAGGGTCTCAAGAAATTGAAAAAGGGACTTGACTGGATCCTCCAATTCCAAGTCACTCATTGCTGAGAAAATCACACGAACTGATTAGAGACAATGTAACTATTACAATGATCCATTACAACATCATCCTATAACAGCTACAACTCGACTGGATCCTCCAATTCCGAGCTTTTCTAACACAGTGTAAACAGAGACGTGAAAGAAACTGTCATCCATAAGGAAAGAAGTCTTAAAAGTTCATGCATAACCAGAATAATAGTGCTTCATTAAAACTTTACAACCGAGAGCTCTACTCAACCATCGATCCTTACAAAAATGGCGAAAACGCCTACATATACTCAAAACAAAACACAACAGGGAAAATGAGATACTGCATTAATAACATTGCGTCTGCATGTCTTCTGATAGTCTGCACATGTAGAATGGACGATCATGCACCTATGACAGATTCCATCTTAACTGCGCGTGGCTCCAGCAAGGGGAGTAGCTGAGCCATTAATTGTCGAGCTAGCGTGTTCAAACTTCCTTCGACTAGTTGAGGACTCGGGCATGGCTTCTCTGGAAAAATGGGCACACAGGATCCCCTTGAGTAGACCTCTTGCCAGACCCTCCATACCTTGCAATTAATGATTGAGGCGAGGCCTCAACCACCCTCTCTTTTCTTCATTCATTCCTGGCAGCTACCGGGAATTAAATCACGTCGAATCGTCATCTGAAGAATGCAGTCCCCCCTCTCTTGAATCTTAATTTGGCGCCTCTAGATTCCTTGTACAGCTCCTTCTGCTCCCTAGAGTGACCACGGGCTGTGACCCTTCGCCTATCTACCAGAGTGTTGTCGGCGCTTCAAGGTTCACGGGTGAGAAAGGAACAAGACCTTTCTCCTTCAAAATCGCGATGGGCGGAATGCTGGGAGGGCCTAACGGTTGCCACACGTTCCCCACGAGATGAACGGCTGATATTCTTTTTGGCGCTTTGGGACCCGAGTGGAAAAATGATAAAAAATAGCACCCCTCTTCTAGGCTTGTTCTTTTACGACCATGCACCAAAACCACGGGCCTGATTCTAGGCACTATCGGCATTTCGGGGTTCGGGGTTTTGAGAAGTGAAGGGACAAGGAGCGATTACCCCTCGAACTCCTGAATGCTGACATGACATGGATGTGTGATGCATGTCCTTCAGATGAACGACCCAGATAGTATTCATTATTGTAAAGAGGGCTGCCCCATTTACAGACTCTCTTGACATGACCTGGTGCTAAGACCATGGGCTCAGCTCGAAAGGTGCTTCGGAACTTCGTTGATCGGCAATTTCAAAAGCAATGAACTAACACCACCTTGTCTCCCGAAACACCGATCTCCGATAGGCCGACTGGCTGCCACCTGTATCGATCGGATCAGACGATCCAGATTTTCTTTGAACCATTGGCATTTCCCTTCGTGCTAAACCCAGGGCAACTTGACAGCCCCAAAAACTCGATGATCGTCGATTAACTCTATAGGCTGGATCTCGGCTGCCGACAACAAAACTTTTCTCGCTCTCTTGACTCACAACCGGAAAGTTGGGTCCTTCCACTATTGTACCTGGGTGTTTCGTGTGCAACCTACAGCCCTGGGTGCTCTCGAGCCCAGGACAAGAATTATTGCTAACAAGAATATGATCGGAAGGTTATTGTTCTCTCTCACAGTTAATCCCTCAGTTATGAATCTGTTAGGGAAACGGACTCATGATTGCCAATCAGTTGGCGTTTCAGTTTCTTGGACATTTTTCTTTCTGTTGCCAAAGGAAATGCGAAGTGCAACCGTTATGGATGTGCAAATAAAAGAAAATGAGACAGACAGCGTGAGGTTTGTTGTTCTGTATGAGAAAATAATAAAACGGTAAGAAAGGAAAAATCAGATGGTGCAGAGTGAGATGGATAATATGCACAGCGTGAGATGAAACTCAGAGAAGAGTAAAAGATGATGAAGAGAATTTGAAGTAGAGAAGAATGATAGAACGAGTTAATGCAGAGTAGACCTGTTGAACAAACAAAGGAAGAGAAGAATAGAATAACAGTTTGTAGAAGATCAGTTTTACAGAACAAAGAAAGATTGGTAAGAATTGATTTATCTCCATAGTTGACTGCTTATTTATTCATCCAATATTTTAGGGAGGTTGGGAGGTGCTCGGGAGGACTGTTTTCCTCAGAGGTTCAAGTGGGAGCTTGAACACAGGAAGTTGTAGCTTCCATCTGGTTGCAGCTAGAGAAATCAGGGTGGCAGGGTGGTGCAAGGGAGAACAAGTGTTCTCTTTTATATAGGTTGGAGCTTGTGTAACTGGAAGTTGGTGCTTCCATCGAGTTGGTGCTGGAACATATAGGGAGTTGGTGCTTCCTTCTAGTGGGTTCTAGAGAAACCAGGGAGTTGGTTCTTCCTTCTAGTGGGTGCTAGAGAAACCAGAGAGTTGGTGCTCTCAAACAAGCTGTAGCCTATAAAAACAGAGGTAGCAGCCTCACATTGAGTTGGTGCTCAATTAAAGATGATGTACAGAACGTAAAAGACTTCCTATCATTTCGAAGAAGAAGAGGTTGTCTCCCTTTATGGGTTTCCTCGTGAAAATCGGTCTCTGTGTATACCTTATGTGTGATTGATGTTTTTTTTTTTTTCTCTTTTATTGTCCATATGTTGTATAATGTTGATGATCACTTGAAGAAAGATTAAGAATGTTTTAACAAGACTTAGATTGTTTAAGCTCAAAGACAACTGATTCACTCCCCCCCCTCTCAGTTGTATTAGTAATTTCAACATGGTGTCCAACAGAGACCAAAGACTTGACCAAAAGGTGTTGAGGAACCTGTTGTCTCGGTTGGAGATGATGGTCTATGGTATCCCAAAGTGAACCCAAACACGTTCGAAGAAGATCTTGGCAGTATCTTCCAATGTGACAATATTCTTACAGGCTATGAGGATGGCCATCTTCGAAAATCGATCAACGACTATGAACATGCATTATTTTTCGTGCTTGGTGGATGACAAACCAAACATGTAATCTATGGAGATGAATTCCCATGACTTTACGGGAATAGGAAGAGGGGTGTATAAGAATTGCTTCTTTATGGTCATCTTAGAAATGGCACAGGCATTGCAAGATATGATATATTTTCTGACGTCCCATCGAAGTTTCGACCAATAATTTTTTTTATGAAGAATGAACACAATTTACTCTATGCCAAAATGTCTTACCGCTTGACTATAGTGGGATTCCCAAATAATATTTTCATGTTGGCTTGTAGGAACACAGATATGGCCTAGGTGGAATAAGAGTCCATCCTGAATGTGAAAATTAGTGACAGTGGTGCATGTGCCCAAGAGGTAATATGTGGTGGAAAAGTCTGGATCTTGCTGGTAAAGTTGGGGTCACTCTGATGTTTCATGTCCACAGGAATGGAGCACAGTGGTAAGTGCAGCTACAGGATCCTGACTGAGGCAGTCAGTGACACGATTGGAGATACTTTTCTTATACTTGATGTTGAGATGGAACTGTTGCAATTAGGTGGACTACCTCTGATGGCGGTCATTTTGGAATTTCCTCTATGTATGGATGAACTGTAGAGGCTTGTGATCAGTGTGTATGATCGCCTCTTTCCCCATCATGTAATTTTTCCATTGATGACAGGATTTTACAATAGAATACATTTCCTTTTCATAGTTGGGGTATTTCCAGACAGTATCAGAGAGTGTCTCACTATGGTATTCCACAAGATGCCTGTGTTGAGTGAGAATTGTGCCCACAACATAGTCATATGCATTAGTCTCAATCTCGAATGGTTGTTGCAGATCAAGAAAGGAGAGTAATGGAGATGAGTGCAAACAATGTTTCATATTTTAGAATTCTCTTTGTTTCTCCTTCCACCACATGAAATTGGCTCTACCACCTCCCTTGGTCACCTAGATGAGGGCCCAAGAAATATGGGAGAATCCCAACATGAACCGTCTATAGAAATTGGTGAGTCGTAAGAAGCTCCGAAGCTCGGTCAGTGAGGTCGGGGCTGGCCAATCACGAATGACTTGGATATTAGCTGGATCAACATGTACGCCATGCTCATCAACAATGTATAATAGGTATTGGACCATGTTCATTCCAAAAGAGAATTTTTCCAAGTTGGCATAGAGCTTGTGATGCCGTAGAGTGCTCAAAACATGTTGAATATGTTGCATGTGCTCCTCCCATGTTTTACTGAAGATCAGGATGTCATCCAAATATAGTACCAAAAAGGAGTTGGTCAAGGGTCTCAATACATCATCCATCAACCTCATGAAAGTGGTTGGTGCATTTGTTAAGCCAAAGGGAATGACTATCTATTCGTAGAGACCTTCTTTAGACTTGAAGGAATATCTTCCAAACATCAGTTGGTTCGATGGGAACCTAGTGGTAGCCAGAATTTAGGTCAATATTGTTGAAGAAATTTTCCCCCTTGAGTTGTTCAAGAAGGTAATCAATCCTAGTAATGGGGTAGTGGTTCCTGACTGTGATTTTGTTTAAGGCTCTATAATCAATGAAGAGTCGCCAAGTCCCATCCTTCTTCTACACCAGTACAATTGAGGTTTTGCACGGGGAGGAGATAGGTCTGATGTGCCCCTTTTGAAGAAGCTCTTGGATCTGATGCCTAATTTCGTCATTCTCCATCAGCGAGCACCGATAGACTGGTCCATTAGGTAAAGGTGCACTGAGGGTCAGATCAATTGGATTCTTGCTTGGCAGTGTTTCGGTACCCTTGTAGGTGAGATGAAGATGTCTTTCTATTCTTCCACGATCCCATCCACTTGCCTTTGATACAAAGAGAAGAATTTTTTAGAGGCCACAGATGTGGAGGCAACCTTATTCTTATTGTGGGCATGGATCATAAAGAAGACGAGCTTCCCAGTCTGTGAAATGAACTTAGTACATTACTTAGAAGTGATTAAATAAATATCAGTAGGCAGTGCCACCTCTGGGAGCCTGTACAATTGTCTACCTAAAGTAATAATAACACTGCGGGGTCTATACTCATACACAACATGATGATTCCACAAATATGGTTGTCCTAAAATAAAACCACAAACTTCAAGGGGAGAAATATCACACAGTACCTCATCTTTGAAAGGATTGATACCATAGTGCAGACGACATTGTTTGCTGACACGGAGATCTCTTCCTTGATGAAGCCAACTGATGCTATAGGGATGTACGTGTAGTGTCATTGGCAGGTTCGGTCACATGACAAACTCTACTAAAATAAGGTTCTTCTAACTACCTTTTTCGACAATGAAGTGAATTAGAGCCCCCTTGACCGACATCTGCGAGTGAAAGAGGCATTCCCCTTCTTTTGGTTCTTCTAGTTCACTTGGATAAAATTTGGTTGTAGCGATCGTGGCACTGTGTTCAACATCGATAGTCCTCTTCCCTCCTTCAATATTTGACTTGGAATTAGAATCGGCCTCTAACTCGGAAGCCTTCAGATCGACCACAAGGGACTCCTTGGAGAGACATTCGTTGTTGTTGTGCCAAGGACTTTTATGGTACTCACACCATTTTCTCATGTCCTTCTTCGACTTCTTGTTGCCATTCTTGTGTTTTGGCTTGGAGGGAATGTCCTGAGGGCAGACATCGTGACTTGGTCCCCTATTATGTAGGTTGGGGTTATCTTTCCCCTCTTCAACTGTGAGGGGTTTGCAGATCCAAACTCTCACTTTTTCTTCTTAAATTTTTGCTCGATCTTGACAACATATCTATAAGTTGTTCCCAATGAGGCGATGTCCGAGAAATCCATTTATGTTTGAATTTATCTATGCAAACAACCGTGGTATTTGATCACCAGATGATTCTTAGAATATTTAATACCCAAATTGGTGCGGAGGGTATGGAAAATATTGGTGGTTTGGTACTGTCTCGTCCCTTTCTTGATGTAGGGTGGTCCATCTGGTGTACTGGTCATCGTAGCTTCCAACAAGGTAGTATTGTTTTTTAATGATGTTCCATATGGAATTCCATGTAGGGGACACAACAAAAATTTCATATTCCTCCACGTCCCTTTGCTCAAAGTAATTATCCCACCAGTCTTTCACATGGGGAACGACCTTGAGGAGTGAAAAAGTGATATTTTCCCGATTGGAAAAATTGTGGACCAAAAAATATCCTTCAAGCAGATTCAACCATTTATCTACAACATCCACATATATCAATCCTTCAAATAATGGAATATCAAAATTTGCATGTACCTTGAAGGGGGTTTCATGGCTGCTTGATGAAAATGCTTCTCCTGTGGGAAACTGTCGAAGGATTTGTGCGAAGTTGTTGATCATTTCGTTCCTTTGTTACACGAGGGATTCCTAGAGGAACATTTTAATAAGATCTCCTGCTTTATCATATTTATTTCCGTCTCCCATGAGTTTTTTTTGGGCTCGGCGTGACTGATTGGTAATGGATCGATTGGTTCGAGTCCCAACTTATTATACCCATACTTTGTCGAGGACATGCATGAAGAAAATAAATGAATAGCATATCGCTCTGATACCACTGATCCGGATTTAGGAGCGAAATGAACTGATTAATAGATTGAATACAATAAACACAGATATAGGAAGAATAACACAAATATTCAGTGAACAATATCTTCTATTAAATAATGAAATAGGTTGAAACTGTAAAACTGCAGAGCTAAAACTTGCTCGAATGGTGGTAGCTATCTCTGAGAAGAGATGTGGTTGCCACGTCCATCTGTCTGAGTATAAATGGATTATAATGAGGCTCTATAGGTTTCTTTCATATTACTCATGAATGCCAAAACCCTAGACATCCAAAAACCTAACCCTAGAAGCTGAAACGCCAAAAGTCATGTGGGCCCTATGGGTAAGTTGGTGTAATTTGGTACCTCAACTTCCTAGGGTCATAACGTTTGCATATGACCTCCATTTTAGGTGCGGGATAGCCCATTAGAAAGGTATTTCATAGAAATACACATTCCACCATTAGACTCTAACTCCGTCTACAATTTGACTATGGTGAGTCAATAAAACAATGTTTAGGGCCCCAAGACAACCATGGAAGTACAACAAAATGTGTTGACATGAAAACATACAAAATAAGCTAGTTGGATTAGGTTAGAGGCCACCTGTATCCACTTGAAGAATGTGTGAGGATTCAGACAACCCTAGAAGTGTATAAATCACAATTATAAAGCAGTACAAAAAGACGTGTTGAATAAAAATGGACACGAGGAGCCAATTGGAATAGGTGGGTGGCCACCAATATCCACCTGGATAAAAAAGGTGTAGATTTATTAAACATGATACACACAGCTCCACTTATCAGACTTGTGATTCTACAAGGATGAGTACTGAAATGAGTCATCAAGATACTGGGAGCCCTTCGACTCCCATAACTACTATAGTTAATGGCACCCCTTCGACTCCTGTAACCACAATGGTTGTAGTGTCGGAGAAACCTATCATTATTGTTGCTCATCCTATAGTGAATACTCAACCTATTTCCATGAACTCATTTGGGTCTCTTATTCACTCACTGGGTTATAATGTGAAGTCCATCTTGATGGCCTCTAGTCCTTTTTCCTATATTATGCTAAATTTTACTTTGTAGTTTTCAAAATCCATCCCAACTGCTAGCCCGAATTCTAGCATTGGACTTGGGGGCACAACTCCTCCTTATACTCCATTCTCATTTGGTCATTCTTAGATCCCTCAAATGAATCCTACAGTGGGATGTATTCCTTATTTTAACCCTGGGTCTAATCCTGTTGCTTCTGGGTGGAGTAACCAACCTCGTGGACAAGCTTCTGCTCAAGTTCCATCCTTTACCCTCACCTCCTCAGTGTCGATTATGACCAACACGTTTGGCATCCCAAAATCACCTTTATCCTCTGGATTCACACCCAAAGGAGGTTAGTTTCACACCTTGGAAAACCCCCAACCCGGAGCCACTATAGCTAGGGGAAGTTGTTATAACCCTCATCAAAACATTCCTAATGGAATGGTTCCCAATCAACCTCTTATGAATCATCCTGGAGGAGGGTATTACAATCTCAGATAGGGAGATGCCTCTTATTGGAACCCTAGATGGGCTATGATTCCCCAAATAAAATATTTCCAAGGAGCTTTGGGCTAGATGTCACAACCTCGTCTCCTTTTTCTGGCCACGCTCAACCTGCCAGACTTGTCTAAGTTTATGAATGAACTTGTGTGTCATGATCCTACATGCCCCCCAATTTCCACCAAGATTCGGTCGAATATTCCTAAATTCAAAGGTAAGAATGATGAGGATACTGGTGATCACATCACCACCTTTCACCTATGGTGCTCTTCAAATTCCCTTAATGATGATTCCATTCAGTTAATATTATTACAACGCACCCTCATAGGGATTGCCGCAAAACGGTCTATCGTGCTACCTAGGGGGGCATACATGACCTTTAGTCAAATGGTTCTAGTCTTCCTTTACCACTTCCAATCGTTGGTTCGTTACAATGTTGGCCTAAAAAATTTTTTGAACTTATGCCAGGACAAAGCGACTCATATCTCAGATCACATATAGGAGTGTTGTAGACATAAGAGGTTGATCAAGACCTACATACCCCCAAATTTTGTGTTTGAATGGTTCCTTAAGTATTTACAACCTCCTATTTTGAAGGATGTTGCTACATCCGGGGTTACATCTGAGGAAGAAGAAATCTTCAAAGGCCAACAGTTAGATTTTAGATACACTTGGTCTGAGATGTTATAAAAGATTCTTCTAGACACACTGAGGTCAAACTAAGACCCTAGAAAAAATCCTGGACCTCATGTCGATGTCATTGTAGGCTCCACCAATGTGAAATCCTCAGAATCAGTGACAAGTCATTTGAAAGAGTTGTCTCTAAACCAGTCTGCATGAGGGCCACCTTTGTCTATGTCTTCCAATCCCACTCAGTCGGGAGATGTACATTCTGTGAAATCTTCAACCAACCCAAATGGTAACCAACAACCAGGCGGGAATAAGAAGAAAGTTTGTAATAATAATCACAAGGGTGGGAAGAAAAATAATAAACCCAAGGACAATGGTAATAATGAGAGGATGAATAATAATGTTGGTGAGGGAAAGAAAGAAAGGTGTAAGGTGAAATCTCCTTGTAATCTTTGTAAAAACGATCATCTTACTCATTTATGCCCCAAACTTACGGAAGTTGTGAGGCTCTTATCTCTACCGCCCGTCGTGCTGATGCATCCTTTTCCACATAACCAACACATGGCCTCGAGCTCCTCAATTGTTGGAAATGTGGTCAGTGGAAGTCAAAACCCATAGGCACAAGACGATGACCATTTGTGCATCAATATGGTCAATTCTCAGGTTAATGTAGCCACCCGGTATCACAATGAAATTTCTCCACAAACTATACCTGGTCTGGAATCTCCTCCCCCTATGGAGACATCCTTGCAAATTGAAAAACCAGAGCCACCGCCTTGTATTTTGAAAGGAGTACTCAAGCTCTCTACCCACAATCCAAATTCTAGAGACACCCATAATTACTCTATTGTTGAGGACATGGGTTAAACCCCTTGTGCAATGTCAACCCTGGAGGTACTCCAGACATGTCCTTCACAGAGGAATGCCTTGTTATCTGTGTTAGGAGCTCTATACCCCAGTGGCTCGAATGTTATCAAGTTTGATGTCATGGATGTGAAGTCTCACTTTCCTTACCATGTGGCATTCCAAATCCACATGGGTTACTCAAAGTATACCATCAAACGTTAGGTTGTTGATGAAGGTGTTGCAACATGTGTGATGTCCCTGATCTGTTGGAAAGCTCTCAGCTCTCCGACTCTCTCTCAATATCCGACCATGTTGACTTATTTTGACGGTCGTTCTTTCCTCCCTCACGGTATTCTTCCTGCCTTTCCGGTCCAGTTAGGTGGGAAGACGGTAGAGGTGGATGTTGAGGTGGTTGATGTGCCCCTCGCTTATAACTTGTTACTAGGATGCAATTGGAATTATGCTAAGAGTGTCGTCATATCATCTGTCTTCTTAACTCTTTGCTTTCCTCATGATGGGAAGATCATGATGGTAGACCAGTTATCCTTTGTGTATGCTAGCCCCAGTGAATTTTTTGGACCATCGATCCCCATGGTCAACAATTCTCAGTCGAAAACTGAGAATATCAGTGTCGTAATGTATTCATCCCTTATGGATACCTTCGACTTCATGGCACCGATTCACCATTTTTATGCCATGTCCAGTAGGCCTGTTTCATCAGAGAGGTTTGTTCCTTTCCAGACTTCCTATTTTAATGATCCTTGGACCCTACCTTCCTTGACTGCGTATTGTGAAGGTCAGTCGCCTTCTGGAATGTACATGCCACTATCAGCAGCAGAGATAGTGTATCAAGTTGTTCTTGACTCTTTCGTCGATCCCGATCCTATTACCTCTCCGACTCACAAGGAGGATTATGTTCTTAAGAATGTGTGGGCCACTTCATCATCTTGTTCATGTGACTGCCTCGATGAGACTTTTCCCTCAGATGAAGATATCATAGAGGCCATGAATGGTTCTGAAAAACCTTGGGATGATATGCATCATTTCTCTTATTTTCTCCTAGACCTTTCTAGAATCGAACAATATGAATTTCGATCTACTCTGAGCGAGATAGTCGGTCACGTCGTAGTTCCACTTGATATGAACGACATTTATGCTAAAGGAAATATGGTGAGTATCCCTCCTACCATCATGATCAATATCTCTCATACCCCTGCAGAGATTGAAAATGTACACATCGGTGCAGATTGTTCGTCAGAAGAAATCTTGATCTACATCGAGCTCTTGAAGGAATTTCGAGATTTATTTTCTTGGTCATATGAAGAGATGCCAGGCATCAACCCTCAAATTTTTGAGCATGAGATTAAATCTTACTCGTATTCTAAGCATGTTCGAAAACGTATTAGAGCTATCAATCCCTGGAAGGCCTTTGCTATTAAGGTAGAGGTAGAGAAACTACTTAATGTTGGCTTTGTATACTCGATTCCTTTGACTGAATGGGTATCTAGTCCCATTCTTGTGAATAATAAGCAAGGAACCATCTGTGTATGCATGTCATTTTGTAACCTGAACAAAAACTATCCTAAATACAACTTCCTGACACCTTTCATCGATTAGATTCTTGACGAGTGTGCGGGAAGCAAAGTTTTTTTCTGTCATGGACAGATTTTCAGGGTATAACCAAATTCAAATTGAACCCGAGGATCAACATAAGACGACATTTATTTTTCCTTGGGGTACTTTCGCATACCGGAAGGTGCATTTAGGCCTTACAAAATCTAGAGCAACCTTCAAACGTGCTATGAACTTCGCATTCCATGATCTTAAGCATATAGTCGAAGCTTATCTTGACGATCTTGCTACTCACTCTCGTAACAGAGTGGATCACCCTAAGAACCTTTGAATAGTTTTTTAAATATATCTTCATTATAGAATCCAATTGAACCCTCATAAATGAATATTTTCCATTAGTTTTGGACATCTTCTATGATTTTTAGTCTCTAAGACTGGGATCATGGCAGATCTGTTAAAGGTTGAGGAAATACTTTGATTGCCTCCCTTGCGCACTATTTGACAACTTCAAGGTTTACAGGGGAAAGATAACGTTTTACATTGGTTTATAGTAAACTATGCCAATATTACTAAGGGTTTCATGCATATTTTGAAGAAGGACACCCCTTTTATCTGGGATGAGCAGGCCCATGAATCCTTTGATGCTTTGAAGAAATCCTTGGTATCGATGCCTCTATTGAAGTATCCTGACTACGGTAGGGATTACTTGCTTTATGTCGTCATGTACAAAGAGAGGATTGGTATGGTTTTGGTTCAGGAGGATGATGAGCTCCACGAGCACGTCATGTACTATCTTAGTCGAAAGTTAGTCAGTCCTGAGCTCAAATATTCTCATGTTGAAAAGATAGCTTTGACATCCGTTCATGTAGTCCAACGATTACACCATTATATATTTATTTGCAAGACTATTTTGGTTTTCGATGTCAATACATCTCAATACATCCTTACCAGGCGTATCCTAGGGGGAAAATACAATAAATGGATTGTCATTTTACAAGAATTTGATCTCGATTTCACTTCTGCCAAATCCAAGAAATCACCAGTCTTTGCAGATTTAATATCTGACTTCCCACGATTGGACGAGGATGTTATTCATATTGATTCGTTTGTGGATGAACACATTTTTCTTGTCTCATCATCTGACCCCTGGTATGGAGACATTGTTCTCTATCTTCAAACTTTGAAGTTCCCTCGACATCTCTCGCGAGATGACCGACAATGCATACGATACCAAGCTAAGAATTACATTATCGTCTGCGACGTTCTATACCATTGAGGATCAGACAATATCATGCATTGTTGTTTAACTCACGAAGAAGCCGAGTTATTTCTAAACAATTTCCATAGTGGGGATTGTGGTGATCATCTATCCATGCTTGTGACAACCCATAAAAAAATTTGAGCCAATTATTTCTGGTCGTCTATCTTTAAATCTTGCATTGAAGCAGTTAAGAAGTGTCACCCCTGACACATATTCACTCAGAAAATGCACCTGCATATAGCCCCTCTCCATCCATTCACTACCATCGGTGCCTTCACCAAATGGGGGGTGGACTTTGTGGATTGTGACCCAACTTTGGCTAGGGGGAATCAACACATTATCATGGCTGAAGATTTCTTTACTAAGTGGGCCAAGGCCATGCCTACAGTTAAATATGATGGGAAGAATGTTTCCTTCTTTGTATTCAATCAAATTATAGCCAGGTTTGGTATCTTGAGTGAGATTGCCACTGATCATGGTAGTCACTTTCAGAATGAAATCATGGAAAAGATAGCATCCAAGTTGGGGTTTAATCATGGTGATTCTTCCCCTTACTACCCCCAAGAAAATGGATAGGTAGAGGTCGTCACCAAGTCTCTCAAGACCATTTTGGAGAAAATAGTTAGCCAGAACAAATATGACTAGAATATTATGCTATATCCTGCACTATGGGGATACCAAACCTCGGTTAAGACTACCACTGGATTTTATCCTTTCCAGTTAGTACATGGTGTGGAGTCGATATTACCTATTGAATATGAAATCCCTTCTCTTATATTGGCAGTCACGCTCCTCCTTGACACTTTCTATCTCGAGTGACACCTCATACACCTAGAGAGCCTTGACGAGCAGTGTCGAGATGCCTCTATGGATATCAAAGTGAATAAAAGACATGTCAAGGTCCAAAACAATAAGTCTGTCTGTCCTCGATTATATGCTGAGGGTGACTTGGTCCTTTTATACGATCAAGTTCAAACCCATCTGGCACGGTCCCTATATCGTGTGACGTATCTTAGAAAAGGGAGCCTATGAATTAGAAGATTATGAAGGGAACATGTTGGCCAAGCCCAAGAATGGGCTCTACCTGAAAATATATTATGCTTGAGCCCCAAGATTCGGCGTAACTCTTTGTATACTGATGTAATTTGGTGTATATATATTTTCCCTTTATTTTTTGTCTTCAACTTGCCTATCAAGTTTTCCCTTGGTTGGCAAATGTCAATGGAGTCTTTGGTCTTCTTAGGATTCACATATAGAGCCAGTTGTCATACACAGAACTTGGCTTCCACCGCCTGGGTGGTTTACTCACTCGAGGGTCTACTGGTGTCTTTAGGTGGTGTATGCCTAGGGCCATCCATGGATAATGTGGTCGAATATAACGTCATTATAGAACTTTTGTGGGATGCCATTTTACATGGTATTCTCTATTTGGAGGTTCTCTTGGATTCCCATTTAGTAGTATGTCAATTGAACAATAGTTACCTTGTGCACAATACTACATTAGTCCGATGATTCCTACAAGTACGCCTTTTAGAGCGAAAATTTGATTTTATTACCTAGCATCACATACCTAGGATTTCTAATTATGTATTTGATGCTTATGCTAATTTCATTTTAGATTGGCATTTGTCACATAACTAAAGAAAATAAAACATTCTCATCAATGTACAAAATGCAATTTAAGTAAATCCGAAGAACCATGTTTTATATATATTTCAAAAAATATGATGTTTATAGTACAATATTGGGGCCAACACCCTCAATACACATATACAGCCGATAATAAAAAATCCATGACATTTATGCCTGTGGTGCCGCATGTGTGTCATGATAACAAAATACGGCATTTTCAAGACGCCGAAAGAGTCACACCCAAGCTCTAGACACCCAAACCACCAGTCATTGCATGGCCTCTGATAGATGCTCTACCCGAACCATCAGGATCCTATGTATCAAACAAGACAAGTTTCCCTGCACGTTTTGAAGGACTCTCTCTACTTCTCCTCCCGCCACCTCATCTCCGCGGTGCCTCTAATGATGTCGTGGAAGCCCGTATGACCATCACGGAGCTACGTATGTGTCACACACGTGTCTAGTTAGTACTTAAATGTCATCGAAAAATATTTGTGCTTTACTATACAAAGATACAAAAAAATGAAATATTTAAAAAAAAAATGACATACCTATATCCCCGTAGGTTGTCCCTAGTGGAAATGGCATGTTAGGGTCCCCTCTGAATTTGATCCCTGCATAGGGGTAGTCATCCAGAGCAATGACATGTCCTCTCTACCAGTAAAAGAAATCATCGTTGTAGGGTGTGGGCACCCTACCTCCCCCTTGTTGTCTCATCATCATGGTCCACCATGCCATGGATGGATCACAAGGTCCTCAAGGAATGATCTCAACTCTAGGCCCCAAACCTTGAATCTACTTAAAGAAAAATCTACACAAGATAGATGCAAACCTGAAGTTCCTCTTGTCACCTTGTTTGCATTTTGTCAACTGGCTCTTCATATTATCCAGTAACGAGGTGCACCAATCATACACTGTGGGTCTCAAACACTCTACAGAGTATAACATAAGTGGCCTGGATTCCTTGTGCAATGAGGTCGATCCTATGATCTGGGTCAAAACGAGGACAACAATCTTGAATCTTAGATTGTTTATCACTCGGATGGGGAGTTGACTCCCAACCTTCTTGGTCCCTGCTATATATTGAGCATCTATGTACTCTTCTATATTCATACCACTCCCAGCTCCTGGGGATTTGAGGTTCACCACCTCATCCTGAGGTGAGAACCCTGTCAAGAAATATATATCCTCGATCCTTAATGGTTTCCCATCAAGGTTGAATCTCTCACTTTCTAGATCCCAGTAATCCACGAGCAACTGTAGCAACCTCAATTGGGCCCTCATCCCTTTGAGTTCCCAAAACTTGTACAACCCTCATATTTTCAAGTCCATTTGGGCCCCTAGATATCTTTCCATAGCAGCATCTATCTCTGCATGTTCCCTTTCCCTCCATTCTAGTACCATCCTGCCAAAGAAAAATCACTTTTTGAGTTAGAAACCATCAAAAACCTTGTTTACGAACATATATATGGGCTGCAACATTCACATTCGCATATAGGGATGAGTATATGTAGGCTTTACTTTAGACAGTCACGTATAACCACACGTATACGCAACCCGATGAATGGTATCCCACGTACACCTAAATATCTAATTTGTGCCTTAAAATTTGAAACCTAAATACAAAATGTAATCCAATAGAAAGGAAGAGGAGGGGAAGAGGAACTACCTGGTCCATATGGTCTCTGATTATGTCACTCAACGCTCCCACAATAACTAGTTGAAGATTGGAGGTAATTTGGTCCAAAATTCACTATTTGGGTAAAAAAGTCAAATGACATAGTAAAATTTGGTTTTTGTTACTTTATATAGCATTTTTTACCCACTTTACATAGTTTCAGATTGTATTTTCGCCTAATGGACTAATACAACAGTGGATTGAGTTGGTTTTTATAGTTTTCGCTAGGGATTATTGGGGTTTTTAGCATTATGTTGACCATTCGTAACTTCGGACAGGTATTTTCGCTATCCAGCATATAGGATAGGTATCCATTCCATCATGCACACTTGCATTGTCCTATAATTTTCACTCATGTGCCTTAGGTACGAACCCATTTTTTAGCGACACAAAACCCTCCATCTGCTACAAGATGTGTCATTATCAAATGGTAGAGACTTACCAAAAATAGGTACCCTAGTTATATCCTCTGCTCCATTTGGTGCCCATGCAAAGATTTTTTCCGTAGGATTGGGAGTCCCTTACATATAATACATGACTTTATGTTGAGCCTCATTTCTCATTCATAAACATGTTGACCTATACTTAGAGGACTCCCATGCAAGTTTTATTTAAGCTTTTTTTTGCCTCGTTTTCAAAAAGTGAAAATATTGTCAAGTGAAGTTGTCTCTTTCACACTAGTAAATTGGTTTTGAAAGGACGTCTATTTGGTACAATTTTATCCCTTTTTCAAACCAAGTAGACTAAGATTATGAAAAAGGACATTTTTTAGTGTTAAGTTGTGATTGCATCTCATGCCCTTGCTTGTAGTATTGAGCCTATGGTCGGTTCTCACTTTGCGTTATAAACCATTTTCCTCTGCAGTTTTGCATCCTCAACCAAGCAAAGCCTCGTTTATATCCTTTGCAACTTGACACCCTATCCACGGGAGGGAACATTCCCCCGAGTGTCCATCTCTCACATGCACCTCCTTGCATTGAGCATAGGTATGTTCCACTGCTGGAACTAGTTTTTCTTACTTGTGACACTCGTTTCCTCCTCTGTATCATAACATTCATTTGACTATGAAAAAAAAAAAAAGATGGGCGGGAAGGGAGTATTATCTTATATTGGAAGAATTCGTGTCTCCTTTGAACATAGAAATTTTTTTTTGAGTCCACATGTCATTATAATTTTGGGTTTATCATGGCCTTAGGAAGTTGAGCTCATTACAAATAGTTTACTCCCCCAACTGGTTACTCTTCCAATACCTATGGAGAGTTTGATTGATGCCTCCTGCATCTCATGGTTTCATCATTGAGTCTATGTTGCCAAAGTCTTCCATATGTCTCATGCTCTTGTTCAAAGGATGTCTATCAACCTGTGTCGGCCATTCCTCATAACTCTTGACTTTGCATGTCGACCATACCCTCAGTTTTTCTCAGAATCACATGAAGTTGTAGTCCTATTACGCACTCATCATTGTCGGCCATTTATCATTGGTCATTGACTAGGTGGTTTCCCTTGTGTTCGACGGCAAGACATATATTCACACATTGGGGTTTATGCAGTGTCTTGGGTTCCATTAGCCTTATTGGTGGTTTCTTCACCTTTGTCAATAGTTTTCCTCATTGGCTTCTATTCATAGGGTCTTTTTCATGTACCTCTTGCATTTGGCACACGTGAAATATGCACATGGTCATTGGTTCATGAACACGTTCTTCATCCAATTTCCTCCAAATCATCAATCTCCTTATTTGTACCCCATGCTCAATGATGATATATGTCTTAATTCTCTCCTTTCAATGAGTCTCCTTCCATCGAATTAAGCTCATCTATTCTGGAGACGATACCTAGAGTCCTATGAGTACCTAGAGGCTTGCAGTCATTAGTGGCAAGTTCTCTCGCCATCAATAGTTTGGAATACATCAATGTCTCTTGATCGATGGATTGTTCAAGTGCTTGAACCCAAATCCTTTATTCACACATGTAATAATGTACTTAGTGCCTTGATACTTACTTTCATCATCGATAAGCTATCTCGTGTTTGTTAACAGTATATCTAAATGACTGGTAATCAAATGAAGTCTCATTGTGTTTGACCTCAACTCCTTTATTCACACGATGTGGACTTTCACCTTTGGTGAATTGTGTAGAAGACTTGAAGACATCATCTTGTAGCCACAGATTTCCTGAGTTGTTGCTACCTTTTCTTTGGACCAATACCTGTGTAACTTCAATGATCATGGGAGATCAAATTGTACTCCATTGTATATAGATATATTCAGATTGATTTCGAGACTGGTTTTACAGGGCCTTGTTCATGACTATGACAACCTTTGGCATGCAACCACATTTGTATTTTCCTATTCATGGCCACAGACAGTTGTTTGGTATATTTTCACATGGAACTGCGGTGTAATTCAAATTGGCAGCCATGTATGCAAAGTCGGGTATAGATTATAATGAGCAACTAGTTCTTCTAGATGGGTCCCCATTACTCCACTTCTGGGTTTTTTATAATGCATTTAGGTCATCGCAAATACTCCTCTGACCTCACACATTAGGGGGAATATATTATAGCAAGATTTGCCTCACCCCATGCAATCTTGCACATAAGGCCTTTTTCCATTTCCCTATGCAGACTTGAAGTCCCCTTTTGCAAATCCCATATCTAAAAATATAATTTTTCCACATATACGCACCTTGCCTACTATACAACATCCGTATACGTAGGTTGCACCACTACATCCCAAGTACATCTGGAAATGTGCCCAAAATTGAAAAATAGTGTTAGGTTTCCATGTCACGTCACAAGATCAATGGTCCTTGTCCTTCCATATAGTGGAAACATTCTGAATCATCCCTTCAGTTCCACATGAAGGCTATAAATTGCCCAAATCCAAGCTATGGAAAAGAGGATAAAGAATTCAACTTTGAGAGAAAAGTTACTTTGGAGGAATTATTCACTTCACATTGAGTCTGCATCCCTTTATCCTTTAAGTTTGAACACATTGTTCATCCCCTAAGATATTTCCTTACTAATTGATGACTTCATTGTCTCTCTTATATGAGCTTGCCTTTGGTGGAGGATTGAAGTGGTTGAGGCCCAGCTGGAAGGAACTCAGTTTCTCGATTCTGAACCGTGCTGAAACAAAAGTCTATAAATTATTCACTTCTGTTGATTATATCTTAATATAAATACTCTTTTCTTGTCCAATTAACATCTTGCAATCATTTGAATTATTATTCCATGGGAGTATTTGTTATGAATGTTGATGGATTATGTTATTGAATGTGCTAACATTATATATTATCACCATATTCTTGCGTTGCTTGGTTGTTTAGGATTAGTTGCAAGTGTATTGCTTTGGGTCAAGTGCTCAACGGTGGACTTCATCGAACGTCTAGACGAGGTAGGAATTTTATCTTGTCTTTCTAGCATATTTGTTTATATATCATACTTGAGTGTAGAGTTGATTTCTGCAATTGTTTCCATCTGTTGTGGTTTATCCCTATCCATAGAGAGATTTTCCTCGTAACAGGTCATGTGAAGGTTATTAAGCAACTCAAGGGACCGGGTTTAAAAAATATATGACAAATATGAGTTAAATCCTTTGGTTTTTAGCCTAAAGGAATATGATGAATAATGTCAGCGGGGAGTGCTGGTATATGCACTTCGACAAAATTTACTCTGGGAGAATTGAAATACTACAAAGTCTGGAGTCACAAATCACCAAAGTCTCAGAGTGAATGAGAACCGTTCACTCAACCATAACTTAATTCATGATCGTCGATTTTTTTTATTCTCAAGGATAATGTTGAAATTGTCTGATTAGTGCCTCTTAGGACATGCGTTTGGTCATGGGTACTTGTCTCATTAGAAAAATAAGGATGAAAGAAGAGGCGTTATGAGCAATGCTTAAATAAATAAGCTTGTGGTGTTTAGTCCATGGTCATTTGAACATTTGGTTGAAGGAATTGCCTCATATAGAATTTGTTTCTGTAAACAACTTAAGGTTTGTACATTAATTTCACAAAGATTAACACCATAACAATACAGAGAGTCGGTAAAAGATTGAATATGATATGTTGGCGAACTAAGGACACAATAGAAGCATGAGAAAAATATAATGAGTCGATCCACATCTATGATCAACTCATGAGGAAAAGATTTGAATCAATATTAGTATTCTAATTAATTAAATGAAGAATTGCAATGGTGCATGTCAAAAAGACACAATGGTTCAATCCTATGCCTATTGAAATACTATATAAGCTAGAAGTGGTGGTGAATCTAGTGTGTCTTGGTGGATATATATATATATATATATATATATATATATATATATATATATATATTGGATTGAATGAAAGTTCATTCTATCAGGTTGGTGCCTGTTTATAAGATGAATCTTGTTAGGAGGGTTGGATTCCTCATTTCTCAGTCGGATCAAAGAAATACAAGTTGGGTCTTATATCAGAGAGTTGGATTTCTCATATTCAGTTGAAGTTGAAGAAATCAAAGGATTGATTTTATTTGTATTCATTCAAGTTAAATAAATAAAAGAATGATATTTTATCTACTTCATACAGTTTGTGTTATACATGTTTATGACTAATTAATTGAGCTGCATATATCTTATTCAGTTAATTTAGTTAATATATGAAAGTGTTAAAAGTATCCAAAAGTTCCAGACACTGATTCAACCCCCACCCTCTGAGTGTCGTTGTGTGTTTCAACAACCATAACATTTCCAATGCATACCATACCATTTCCATTGCCAATGAAAATGCATACCATACCATACCATACCATTGCCAATGCATACCATACAATAGTAAGGAAATACATACCATTTCCAATGCATATCATTGCCATTACCAATGTGTAACATTGCCATTTCAAATGCATACTATACCATACTATACCATATCATTGCCAATGCATACAGTACAAGGAAATGGCAAGGAAATGCATACCATACCATACCATATCATTTCCATTTCCATTTCCATACATACCATACCATAGCATACCATTGTCATTGCATCCCATACCATTTACATAACATACCATTGGCAATGCATACCATACAATTTCCATTTCCATTGCCAATGCCTATGAGGGACCTAACCCCTCACATAGGTAGAACAATGTATTTCGATGTAATAAAGGTCAATATTAATAAGGCCTTGCAATAAAGTAGAATAATTTGAATGTAAGAAGACCTAATAGAAGCTTCTTCTTCTAGAAGGATCTTCCTCTAGATGGTTCTATTGATAGAAATATTTAGTATAAATAGGAGTTGAGAGTATGAGAACCCTAGCTTGGATATTATTGTAATAGAGCTCTGCTCAATTGGAGGTTTCCCCCTCGAAGAAGCCCGTGAACATTTCTCTCAGAATCAAAGTGCTCTTTTTGGTGTTATTTTGATATTATTTCAGTGTTATTGTGGTGATTGTTCTAGTTATATTGTTGTTTATATTCCATTTCTAGCATTTTATTTATGTTCTCCATACTTTTTATATCTGGCATATTATAAGTGGTATCAAAGCACTTTCCTCGGCAGAAATTGTGGGTTAAATTTTTTTCAGGGTAGAGACGTATTCTGGTGTCTCTAAGCCACAGAGATATATCATTACGCGCATAAACCTGTGGTTGAGGGATTCATACACGCAGTAAATACAAGTGGTACTTAAGCGCACATCTATTGGCCACCCTTGTAACCCCTGTTGGTACCCCTTTGAGTTGTAGCGCATCAGACAACACCTGTGTACGAATCGACCTAGATTTCCTGAAGCCCTCTTTAGATAAACCAATCGGTCGCCTGACTGCTATAGTGCCACCAAGAAAAACACTTGAAAATATACTCTCTAGTACCTGGGTAGTTTGGTAGTGAGGCTAAGGCGACGGTCTTTCCTCCTTAGTTAGTTCCCTGAGATATTGGGTCGAGTACTACTGTTGGACCCCACACATATATCAGAGAGCTATAGCATAGGGAAAACCCTTGTTTGTAGAACCCTTGGGGACAGAAACAAAAACATTAAAACAAACAAGATCTATTACTGCACAACAATGTTTGGGTTTCCAAATCACTACACATTTCTTCCTGGTTAATCATTTTGGCATTTCATCACTGCAGTATTCTTTAGACCAGAGTATAACTCCGCAGGTGAAAAAAAAAAATTGGAAATTCTTGCACCATTATTTGAGACCTATTCCATTGGATTTATCTCTTCTCCCTTATGACATTCATACATATCATTTTTTAGCAGAATATTTTATGCCACCCACCCTGTTTCGGTTCCCTCGTCATCACGGCCCATACCCATAGCCAAGATTTGGAAGCTTGATTCAATACCTTGCAATCTAAGTTCACAGAGACCCAACAAGAAGTGAAACGACTCAGTGCCAATATTGTTTCCATCAATACCACCATGGAGTCCTCGATTGTTGCCTCAATTGAGGAACTCAAACAAGACATGACTACCCATCTTGAATCTGTCGTTTCGATTATCTTCACCAAGCTGCATATACCTGCAAATAACCCTTTATCTGACCCACCTTCACATACCGATGCTGAAACTTCCTCTCATTCCCATAATTTTCAGCCCCGTCACTTTCAACGTGACCTACGCCTTCTGCGGGTGGATGTGACCAAATTTAATGGCTCGGATCCCACTGGTTGGGTAACCCAAATGGAACATTATTTCTCTTTATACGACATTACATATGACTTGGACAAACTCTGGTATGGTGTTCTCCATCTAGATCAAGAACGTTGGCAATGGTGGCAATGGAGAAAAACTTCTTGTCAAGGGTATATTGCTTAGACACACTTTGTGGTAGAGATTTATGAACACTTTGACACTGACACCAACCATTTAGGCTATTTGACAAAGTTGAAACAAACAAGAACAGTGGAAGACTTTATAGTTGCTTTTGAGCGCCTGGCTTTTGGGACAGAGGGCATGTACGATGCCTTTTTTCGAGAATGTTTTATCAGTGGCCTCAAGGATGAGTTTTGTGCCCATGTCCTCATGGCTCGGCCTTAGAGTTGGGTGGAGGCTACTAAAAGATCTAAAGAAGAAAAAAAGGTTGTATCTTCTCAAAACCAGAAACCCTTCTTTATTCCTTTCACTAAACCAGTAAATCACACTACTCCCTCTGCTCCACTAAAGATCCAAAAATTGACTAGGGCTAAAATGGTTGAACGCCAACTGAAAGGGATTTTTTATAATTGTGATGAAAAATATTTTTCGAGCCACAAGTGTAAGGAACAAAATATTTTTATGCCCATCTTGGAGGATATTTCGGAAGAAGATGTTGAAACTCCCCGTGTGTCTAAGTCACCTGAAACCATTGACATTACCTCCCCCTCAGACATTCCCAAAGTAGAACCGTTCATTTCCCTAATTTCTCTCACTGGCTTCTTTGCTCCCCAAACCCTCAAGCTAATCAATTACATCAAGTATATTAAGGTCATCATTCTTGTTGATAATGGAAGAACCCATAATTTTATTCATCACCGCATTGCCCAATAAACTCATTGCTATATCCATGCAGTCAATAATTTCCAAATTATGATTGCCAATGGTGGCTCCATGAAATGTGGAGGGCATTGTGAAAATGTGCATCTCCAAATTGGTGAATACCACCTGAAATATCATATGTTTTCTATCGACATGGGTGATTGTGACATTGTTAGGTGTAGACTGGCTCAGGACTTTGGGTCCCATTCTCATGGATTTGAAGGAATTAACCATGCAATTCGACGAGGAGGGCCAAAAATATAAGTTCCAAGGCATCATCGTTGGTAAAACTGAGATCATTAGTTCCCATTGCATGGAAAAGCTGCTCAAAAAAAGTCATTTTGGCAGTATTTCCCAACTCCATGCCATACAGGCAACTGAGACACCCTCTATGCCGCAAGACCTCCAATCCATCCTCTCTAAACATTAGTTGGTATTTTCCACTCCCCAAGGACTCCCTCCTTCTTGTGGTGTTCATGATCATTCCATTCCCCTTATACTAGGAAGCCTTCCTCCCAATATCCATCCCTATCGTCACCCATTTTCCCAAAAAAATGAAATTGAGAACATGGTTCAAGAACTTCTTAATGCAGGCGTTATCCTCCCTAGTACGAGTCCCTACTCTTCTTCTATGGTCATGGTTTTGAAGAAAGAAGGTTCTTGGCGCATGTGTCTTGACTTCTGCGCCCTCAAAAAACTCACCATTAAAGACAAATTTCCCATTCCTGCAATTGATGACCTCTTGGATGAATTGAGTGGTGCCCATCTATTTACTAAACTTAATCTTCATTCTGGATACCACCAGATCCATATGAAAGAGGAAGACATTCCTAAGACTTCCTTTATAACTCATAAGGGCCACTATGAATTTTTGGTCATGCCCTTTGGCTTGTGTAATTCCCCCTCCACCTTCCAAAGCCTCATGAATCATCTATTTCACCCTTTTATCTATCATTTTGTCTTAGTTTTCTTTGATGATATCCTCATATATATAAAAACCTGGACAAACCATCTTGCTCAAGTGGACCACGTTCTCTGTCTACTCTCTCAGCACCAACTTTTCCTGAAACAATCTAAATGTGATTTCAGCGCCTCAGAAGTCGAGTACTTGGGTCATCTTGTTGGCAAGAACAACGTCAAGGTCGATCCTAAAAAGATTGAAACTATGAAAGACTAGCCTCACTTGAAGACTCTCAAAATCTTGCGAGGATTTCTGGGCTTAACAGGTTATTATCACAAGTTTGTTAAGAATTATGGAAAGATTGTGGCACCTCTCACTGCATTCCTTAAAAATAATTCTTTCACTTGAACTCCAATAGTTGCTCAGGATTTTCAAACCTTGAAGATGGACATGTGCATCACTCTAGTCTTGGCCCTTCTTGATTTCACAAAGACCTTTGTCTTGGAATTTGATGCTTCAGGGAAAGGTATCGGTGTTGTCCTTATGCAAGAGGGTTGGCCTTTGGCATTTACCAACAAACAACTGTTTGAACAAAATTTCGGCAAATCAATATACGAAAAGGAAATGTTGGCTATTCTTCATGCCGTTGATTTGTGGCACCCTTATCTATTGGGGAAACGCTTCCAAATTAAGATAGATCATCAAAGCCTCAAGTATTTTCTGGAACAACACATTTCCTCCGCATAGCAACAAAAATGGGTGACTAAGCTCTTTGGATATGATTATAAGATCATTTACAAGAAAGGCAAAGATAATGTGGTTGCAGATGCACTTTCTTGAAAATATGAAGATGAAGGCTCCCTTTTTTCTCTCTCCTTCATTATACCAGATTGGCTCCAAGCCGTTCGCCAGGAATGGCTGCATGATCCCAAAATTTCACATCTGATACAACAATTGCAGTCCAATTCTCAAGTTTCCGCAGGGTACTCTTGGCTCCATGATGACCTTCAATACAAAGGTCGTTTTTATTTAAGTAAACATTCAAAACTTAAATCCACAGTGCTTTTTGAGATTCATGCTACACCCATAGCTGGGCACTTCGGGTTTACCAAAATCTATGACAGGGTCAAACGCTCTTTTTTCTAGGATGGTATGAAACAAGACATTCGTAATTTTATGACCGAATGTGATGTGTGTCTATGCAACAAGGGAGTAACAGTCAAATCTCCTGGCACACTACAACCATTTCTGATTCCACCTGCTATTTGGAGGGATATCTATGGATTGTATTACAGGATTACCTAAATCGGGCAGTAAATCAATCATCATGGTGGTAGTTGATCACCTTTCCAAGTATGCTCATTTTTGTGCTCTTCAACACCCATTTACAACATCCACAATGGCTCAACTTTTCATGGATTAGGCCTTCAAGCTTCATGGCATGCCGCATTCTATTGTTTCTGATCGCGACCCAACTTTCACCAGCAATATTTGGCAAGAACTATTCAAGCTACAAGGCACCCAATTTCATCTCAGCACAACATATCGTCCCCAGGTAGATGGTCAAACTGAATTTGTCAACAAATGTTTAGAAACAAATTTGAGGTGTTTTGCATCAGAAAAGAAAAATCAGTGGGCTCAATGGTTACCCCTAGCTAAATGGTGGTACAACACTTCATACCATACAACTTCTCGCATGACTCCTTTTGAAGCAGTATATGGACAAAATCCACCATCAATTCTATCATATTTATCAGGTGTCTCGAAGGTCCAGGTGGTTGACCAAATGCTTACAGTTCAAGAAGCTATTCTTTGTACCCTAAAAGAAAATTTGGTCATGGCCCATAATCGCATGAAGCAACAAGCAGATCAAGGTCGCTCTGAACATCATTTTGCAAAAGGGGATCAGGTGTTTCTTTGACTGCAACCTTACAAGCAAAATTCGCTCAAGGTCGACCATTGTTAGAAGTTGGCGCCCAAATTTTATGGTCCTTATACAGTTCTCAAGCATGTGGAATAGGTGGCCTATTGGTTAGCTTTGCCCAGTCATTCTAAGATACATCCTGTTTTTCATGTTTCATGATTAAAGAAGGTGATTGGAACTAAGTGCCAAACTCAAACCAACCTTCCCGATTTGGACGAAGAAGGATCCATTTGGCTACAACAACAAGCAATTTTGGACCAGCGTGAGTGTCGCCTGCATCAACGAACCATCAAGGAAGTGTTAGTCCAATGGAAAGATACAACTCCAGCAGATTCCACTTGGGAACAAGCTATCATTCTACAACAATTTCCACATCTTAAGCCTTGCAGACAAAGTTGTTTTTAAAGGGGAGGACATGTTAGGGACCTAACCCCTCACATAGGTAGAACAATGTATTCTGATGTAATAAAGGTCAATATTAATAAGGCCTTTTAATAAAGTAGAATAAGTCGAATGTAAGAATACCTAATAGAAGCTTTTGCTTCTAGAAGGATCCTCCTCTAGATGGTTCTATTGATAGACATATTTAGTATAAATAGGAGTCGAGGGTATGAGAACCCTAGCTTGGATATTATTGTAATAGAGATCTGCTCGACTGGAGGTTTACCCTTTGAAGAGGCCCGTGAACATTTATCTCAGAATCAAAGTGCTCTTTTTGGTGTTATTTTGATATCAATTCATTGTTATTATGGTGATTGTTCTAGTTATATTGTTGTTTATCTGCCATTTCTAGCATTTTATTTATGTTCTTCATACTTTTTATATCTGGGATATTACAATGCCAATGCATACCATACCATACCATACCATACCATTTCCAATGCATACCATATAAGTAAATGGCAAGGCAATGCATAACATTTTCATTTCCAATGCATACCATTGTCATTTCCATTTCCAATGCATACCATACCATACAATTGCTTCATGTCTTGAATATTGTAGGGTTTTTATGTGTCATCTTGCATTTTAACAAGCATTTGTTATCTAAACCCTAGTTTATTCTTTCATATTCAACCCCTTTCATTTAATGATTACTTGTGTTAAGGGTTGTTATATTTATCCTTTTGTAACTTAGTTAATATCATTTATTGGCTTGGATAGGCATGGAAATATTATGGCATGACATTGGAAAATTATATTTATTGTTATATAGGTTAAAATGGGAAAATACATGACAAGGCATGGGAAGCTACATGACAATGGCATGGATTGGAAAGGAATGAAAATGACATGGAATGGAAATGACATGACAATAGAATGGCATGGAAATGGCATGCCAATGGAATGACATGGCATATCTTGGAAAGGAATAGCATTGGAATGGAAATTTTATGATATGAGAAGGCATGGAAATGGCATGTCATGGAATGGATTGGAAAGCAATAGCAATGGAATGGAAAGGTTTGAAAATGGCATGGAAATGTGTGACAATGGCATGGCATCAACAGGTTTCTGGGATTGGGTTTGCGAGGGTCCTTTGTCTCCTTGTGTGCTCTAACCCAAAAGATGGGTAGGAATGTGAAATAAACTCTCATAGATGGTGAAGGGAAAATAATAATGGTTTCAAGTCTCCCTAGAGGAATTTTCATAGCATAGCATTACTTTCTATAGTGTGTCATGAAATGTAACCTCAAAACCTTTATTTGTAGGTGGAAAATGATACCCATTCTAAGATTGAGTTTCCATGTGAACTCTTTCGTTCTATTGATCAAAATCAATAAGTTTAGTGGACATTATGGAAGATTGAATAAATTTTATTAATAATTGATGGGTTTAACAAAATTTACATATACCCACTACACAATCTAAACAAGCATGTGCATTAATGAGTCCTTGACTAGTCTTTTTGGAATTTATGAAGGGTTACACATAAATCAAATTATTTTATATATTTCATGCATAGAAAGAGGTGAATAAAGTGTGTTCCCTAGAAAATAACATTGAGCTGAAATTGTGAAGTGATTTACAAATATGTAGAAGATAAATGAGAATTTATATTTCTATAATAAATTATTGTAATATTCCATTTTTAAAGTCGCAATATTTTCAAGTGACCACTATTTGAGTGTGTATTGTCCTTGGATTTAGATGGAGATAATTCAAGAGGTATTCCATATAGTTGGTTGTGAGTTAGAATATAGATATCCACAACATTCATGCAAATAATTCAGAAGGGATGATCTATCGATGATGTAGAGATACATGGTTGATTAGAAAACAATGCTACTTGAGAACCATTAATTTCTTATGTATTTAACACTTAACAATATTTTCCACCACAATATATTCCTTAATGCATAATGCAAGTATTTATAATTACTTTAGAAACAAATAAAAGGATTAATACACATAAGATTCATACACTTTTGAATTTAGACACTTTGAAATTCATATATTCATCAACATCAAAGGTAAACACAATGGAAATCATAAAAAATGATCCATGAAATGTATATATATATATACTCAACATTGTCTAAATTGTACATTTTTTACAAAATGGAAACTTGTTCCCAATATACAAAGCAACAACAAGTGCCCTAACATAAAAAACATTTATAACATGTCCTAGCTATAAAGTGGCAATAGTTGGTCAATCATTGACCATTTTCACTCTCTCCACCATCAGAAGCATCCTGTAAATCTATCTTTCTTCTCTTTCTCAAGGATGCACCTCGATAGGTTCTAGGCCTGGGCGTGCTTTGACACTTTGGATACTCCACAAAGAATAAACAATGTTATAATTTTTTTTCATCAATGAATTAATAGACATACAAATTGATACTTTCTAATTTAACCTAAGACAACTCACCGCATATGAAACTATCAATCATGAGGGTTTTACCCTCCTTCACAACCCCAATCTCCCTGTAATGCCATCCTCCATCAGTTACAAGGATCAAGTCAATAAATTTAAACAAATATGTGTAAAAACAAATTCATGAAACATAAAAAATTATCATCAATGCATTATATTATCGTGAATATCTCAAGCATCGATGGAGATTCACTAGCAAATGGAGCACTAGGTTGTACAACTTGCTCCAAAACAACCTCTACTATGGAATTCTCTATCAATGGGTCCAAAAATGGTGGTGGTGGTGGGTGGTAGACAGGTGGGTTGTGATGGACCCTCGGGGGATGTAGAAGTGACTCCAACACCCTAGGTCTGGAGAAAGGAAACCCATAAGAAATTCCTATGTTTCTAGGGGGTGCAATACTACTATACCTAGAAAATATATTGATGATCTGCATATATATGAATAAAATTGAACTATTAGTACCAAATAGTAAAATTTAAAAACACAAACATAAAAAAATTGAGAATTATACGATATTTAACTTTATGCATGATACCTGTGATGCTGGTGACTTTTCCATCCCAGATGGACAATCCCCGACATCGCCTTGTGCCAAATCCTTTACAAACAAGAGACCATATAAAACATTTGAGGATGTCATAAAATAAATAAAGGACTATGTTGAATCTATCAAATGTGATACATACCTGTGTGCACGTTGTACCTAATGAACATGTTGTCTCTACTACTAAATCAGTGATGGGGCTAGAAACTGATGCATCCATAGGCGTAGAGGGTCTAATGTTGGGACTCAACAACTACAAAACAACATACAATCAAATATATATATAAATACACAAAATAAAAAATAAATATATAACAATGAAGAACATAGAGAGGGTAAGATACCAACCGCCTCTATGAAGTTATGTTGTCCATTGGCCTCTATAGGCCCATAACATGTCTACCTGCAACTTGATCATATGTGAGGTTCACATGGACGGATGTTATGTCCATGTGCCCTCTCCTCACTATACTCTCATGTGCATGTTGATGGTCCAACTCCTCTATCAATGTCATTGGAAGACACCTCCTGCCGAGATAGTGCAACAAAGCTACTATGTTTCACTAGGCTACAAGTAAATGAGGAGATGGCTAGATGTACTTGTTGCGATTTCTCTGCAATAGGAGGATTTTGGGTAGGGGTTCGGGCCTTTTCCTGAGGGGATGGTGACCTAACTCGGGGTCGCTCATGGCATGCTCTCGGTCCTATGTGGACCCTCGAACCACCCCATGGACATGACCAGTGTAAAAGTAGTTGACATGTTTACCCATAATAAACACAACCCATAATTTTATCAGAAAATATAAGGGCATCTCCTTGTTATTGCAAGGAAGTTTATCAAAAACCATGTACCACCTATCCATCAAGTTTTGACTAATCTAGGGATGGATGCACCAATCAATGTAGATGCATTTCCTAGTCAATGGTATTTCTTATGAATTTATAGGATCCCTAAAAATAGACAATATTTGTTGTTTTGAAATGCCCTGTTCTTTGATTTGGTTTATGTCCAAACTAGTTCTATAGTACTCATACATTTGTGCCCTATAATTAGAAATATAGGTAAATTTCCCTTAGACACTTGCAATGGAATTCACGATGATGTCTGAAGAAATGGACAAGGAGACTATGCTAGTCTCTCTATTCTCCCTTAATCATTCCTCAAGGGTTTGTAATATAACCAAATCCTCATCAATTTCAGTGTTTACATTGTGTGGTGGTGGTGGGTTGGGGTTTTGATCTTCTTGGTTTTCTAGTGAGTGATTTAAATTGTCTTGGGGTTCCATTGTATTATATATGCTGGAATTTAAAATCCATGAAATGTAGATTAGGTTCCTTTTTCATTTAAAATACAAAATTACATTTTGTTTTAAATTTAGATTATTCAGAGAAAAATACTATGGAATGACTAAATTGGATTAAAATTAAGAAATATGTAACATACATGGACACATTGGCCCCCTCCTCCTTTCTTCCTTTTCTCTATCTCCACTATGTTTTCCCAATGAGAGAATTATGAGCATGATTTGTGCACAATGGGCACAAATCACGCTCTAGCCCTTAATGTTCGACAACACAGGTATTCCAACAGAGGA
>ML777508.1:261863-311137 GCA_009831015.1 Picea engelmannii
TATATAGAGAGAGAGAGAGAGAGAGAGAGAGAGAGAGAGAGAGAGATGTTGGTTGTGGAGCCTGATTATCTTCCTGATTCATAGGTATTTGTTTTTATCCGTGTTTATACCCCATGAATACTTTACACCTTGGAATATTATACACCCCACCATGTAGGGGAGTGCAGGGGGGGCTTGTCCCCCCCCTACGAGGTTCAGGGGCAAGTGGGCCCTTGGTCGGGGTTAAGGGGTGAAGCCCCTGAAGGAAAAATTTCCTTGTAAATGTATATTGTAATTTCATAGTAAATATAGACCATTCATTATAAGGTTGCAGATCTGACAGTAGAAGTTATGTTAAGTTTTTTTTTCCCTAGAAGGCAACCCTTTTTTATGAGGGAAATGTATTGCGAATATTGTATTCTGAGAGAGGAGACTGTGAGAGAAAGAAGACGAAGTTACAATGGGTGTGCTATAGGTTGTATCCCTTCATTTGTTGGATAATAATAAAGGACCTGAAAATTTCTCTGGTGGATGTAGCCCACACTGGGTGAACCACATATATATGTGTCTCTATTGTATTGTGTATCTTCTGTGTTTTATTTCTGCATTTTTTTTATTTTATTGCTCCACTATCTTGTTTTTCTAACATTATAATGATAAAAAACATTAAATTTTTACCATGAATAATTTGATATGTATCCTCAAGATCATTATAATTTTTACAGTGTGAAACTTGGCCAAAACAATTATATCAAAAATTCCAATGTGACCCATTTGAAGGAGAAAAACCCTAGGATCATATGCTCTGATACCAAATGTTATGAACCAAATGCTTGAAATATCACAATAAACTAGAGGTACACACCATGTACACCAATGTGATCCTAGAGAACAACTCCAAGATAGATAAGAGAGGTGATTTACACAATAAATCCTTAAATAATAGGATAACCTCCTCCAAATACCCAAATACATTCATACATCCAATTCACATGTCTCTCAATAATAAATACATGATCTCTATATATACCTATTCAAACATTACACATGTGGCCCCTTTATTATTAGGTCGAACACTATTATATATACATGTAACCATTACATGTATGTTTAACCCCATATATGCCCCCTTTGGGGTCATATTGATATACATTTAACCCCATATATTCCCCCCTTGGGGTGATTCCATAAAATGTTTCAATTCAACAACATATTTGTTAGAGGGACTAGGTTGTTGTTGTGAAAAGTAGGAATGATGATGCAGATCATCCCTAGGGTAATATAGTGTAGTAAGGGACTCTAAAATGTCTTCAATGGAATGCAATATGGGGATTCAAGAACCTTCACTACCAATTGAGGTGGTGGAACATGGGATAGTGAACCCGATATCAATGCCATAGGAATGAGAAGCATGGTTCACATATGCAACATATATTATGGTAGATTTAAGACTAGTGGATGAAGGCTCTACCAATGTTGAGACCAAAGAGACATGATGCATACAATTAGGGATGCTTTGATGTATATTAGTAGAAAATGTAGCATTTTCTAACATTTTTTATCTGATGGAATTTGAAAGGTAAAAGACTTGCATGGAATCATGTTCAGATTTAACATCAAGAGGGCCAATTTCAACAATCGGTTTACTATTGACCAGAAAAAACCTTTCTCATCTAAGATAAATTTCCTCTACTATAAGGGTTTGGTGCTCTTTGGAAGATGAGTCTAATAGAAAAGTGACCTCAAGGGCATCACAAAATTGGGGTAGTTTAGGAAAATGATGAAAATAATGGTCATATGTATTGCACAAAGCACATGGTTGTTTCATATGGAAATATTTAATACACTTGGATGATGATTTAGGAAGTGTGACTTGCATAATAGGCATGAAAGGAATCGGTTCTTAACCATCAACATTAAGAATCTATTTGAGCGCAAGGAGCTTAGGATAGTTATTAGTTACATCGTCGATGAGATCACATAAAGAAAATGGCGGTATGTTTCTAGGTGTAGTGTTTTGGGTGGCTACACTACTACGTTGACCTATGAGACCACATAAGACCCCTCCAACACATCACACCTTTCCACATTCACCTGGCATGTTTCTAGGGAAGTGTGGATCGAGAATAAGCTAGGGGAAATAAGAGTGAGACCACAAGGAAGAGACCAAATATTTTGATTAGGTTTTAGATAAATGTTTACTAGTAAATTAAATGAAGAATGAGAGCCAACTAATTACAATTACTTCACTGACAATTCCTTTATTGAGATAGAAACCCTAATTCTATAAATGGAAAGAGAAGAAGGGGAAAATTACTCATAATCCATTGTTTTACAAGATGAATCTCTATAGGCTAAAGTGGAGAGCCATTATATCCCTCCGAGAGTGATGGATGTCTCATAATGATCTATAAAATCAACTCCAACTTCTTGCAAGAGAATACTTTCCTTGATCTTAAACACAAAGATATATGTTTACAATGTAACTAAAAAACACTATCTATACTACTATAAAGACAAAACAATGAAATATGTAGAGACGAGACTTGGTGCCCTTAGTGATGATGATACTTCTCTTTCCATAACTTTGATGGAACCATGATGGAACATACCTTGAGGTTATGGGGTTGAAACATCCAAGGTATGAGTGGAACTATGAAAATAAAGATTCACTAGGAGGAATCAATTAGAGCTGCAAAATTTGAGCCAAACTAACCAAAGGAAATCCATGTAGAGGTGCTAGAGATGACAAGTACAGGTGGCCCTATGGGATTGAGCGAGGTGGAAGGACATCAATCATTAATCTGAGTGTGTAACTATAAATTAGGGTTTTCTAAGATATATGAATCCAATAAGTTTTAAATAAAGGAATTAAAAGGTATAAATAGGAAAATGAGAAACATCAAGGCATAAGAGAATATTGGGTTAGCAGTTAGCATACCCGAGTCATACATAATTTTGATACAAGATATATTGACTAAATGTTGTTGATTTGGTATAATGATATTGTGGTTTTGAGGCCCAAATTGAATTTTTGTTATGATACTTGTGCATTCAAAGCTGTGGTATCCTAGGGAAACCCACGATACACATACCATTAAGAGATCATGTTGGGTTAAGGGGTTGGGCCCAAATTGGATTTATTTGAATCCATGAGGATGTGTCACACTTTCTAGTGAAATGTGGTAAGGTAAATTTTACATTTTACATATTTTTTAAATTGAATCCCTCAAAAATCATATACACCTTGTGAATTTTGATGTGTAATTAAACAAAAAAATTGTACCGTATTATGTTATCTTTCTAATTGTATGTTTTTTGAAAATCTTAATGTCATTTAATGTGTAAAAACTTATTTTAATTATATGCTTTTTCTTGCACTTTTTTTGGAAGAACTAATATCATGTGACTTTTATTCACAACAATTATTTTAGTGTGAAATGTATAATTTAAAAAATGAAAACATGATCTACACATAATCTAGTTTATCCCATTTTTGTTTTGGAAAAATTATATTATTTTTCAAAACCAAAGAATTAATATTTGAATCACATTCTATACACATTTGTGTTTTAAAAAAAACTCTCCTATTTATGTTATATATATACATATATATATATATAACATCCAAGAAATCCCAAATAATTATTTAAATTTTTTGGTTGTGTAATTTTATGTTTCTATAGGTTCCTTCACAATTGTAGGGAAAAAAACATGTATAAGATTTAGAATTAAAAATATAATATGAAAATGAAAATGGGAAAATGATATGCCATTAGATAGAGGATTAGTGATGAATCAATTGACATTAATTCCACCATCTAACATGAAAGGAATGATGGGATTTCACCCCCTCGAAGTTTTAACTCTAAAAATCTTGTAGAAAGGGGGTAAGATCCCTAAATTTTAAACCCTTGATTCAGTAATAAACCTCAAAAAGGGTTTATTTTGAACTTTATCGAGAACTTGAGGTGGAATTTGAGAGGACCTTCATCGATTATCTATTTAACATTCAATTGAGATCCTACTACAATAAGACAATTAAGAAAAATTTCTTGATTGAGGTCTTGAACTTGATTAGGGATATACTTTGACATAGAAAAACATAAAATAAAAAATACCAGAGAAGACAACAATAAAGAAGTGTGACTCACATCCATAATCTATTGTAACAAATATTCTCACTTGGTTATTTGTTTTGATGTATACCTCTTCAATTTTTGTCATTCTCAATGTGCTCTTATCAATATGCATATTTTGGTGGCACTCATGTGCCCAAATGAGGATGTCATAGATAGACCCATGTAACTCAGGGCTTGGGTAATGATATTATTTAAAATTTGATATGAATAAATATATTGATATAATTTGTTTCCTAAAAAGAAAATACAATTTGGATTTGATCATTTTTGCAAAAACTTTATACGATTTGACACCTAGGAGACCGAGTGCTCTCCATGCACATTTTTTATATGATAGCCATAGTACCAAGGCACTATGGGGTTGCATTTCACCTAGTGGAAAGGGAGAACGTTGACTCATGGGAGAACAAGGGTACATGTGGTAGGTTTATGATGAGTTATAAGAGTCTAATCCAAGTTATGCACAAGGTTGCATGAGACCTTAGGCTATCATGGAAATGGAAGGGAAGTTTGATATGATAGCCATAGTACCAAGGCACTGTGGGGTTGCATTGCACCTAGTGGAAACGAAGAACATTGACTCATGGGAGAACAAGGGTGCATGTGGGAGGTTTATGATGCGTTCATAAGAGTCTAATCCAAGTTATGCACAAGGTTGCATGAGACCTTAGGCTATCATGGAAATGGAAGGGAAGTTGAGAACCTTTCATCAAGTAGAGGAAATTCGAATTGGTAAAAGGAAATTCCAACTCCATTCGAGCTTGTTCATATTCAAACGATGGTTTATTTATCTTGAGTGGGCCTCTTGTTTGGTGATTGTCCCGCCTACTTCCAGGGACATGATTGGTGAGAATAACAGGGGGTGGGGTCTACCCTTTTTCATCTCTCTTCCTAGCAATTGGTTATCCAAGGATGTTGGTTGGGTTCCTAGGGTGCTAAAAGACCCCATCAACCATGGTTTTGGGTATCTCTATCTTTGGTTAGGAGGTTTAACAAGTTTTCATTTGCCTATTTGGAGAAGGAAGTGGTTTGTTTAGATCACGTAGAGGTTTCATGAGTGGCCTATTCCTCGGGACGTTGGTAATTTTTCCCTTCTCGGTAGAGCCCATGTCATGGTTTGAATTGAAGTTGATGGCAAGCAGAATGAAGGAAAGGATAGAGCTAAGAGTTACCCTGGCACTTTTGTCAACCTGGTCATATTGGAAGAAGACGAGGAACCATTGCTCAATAAGGATTCCCAAGATCCACAATGTTCTAGGCCAACAAGAAATTTAGGCATTAACAGATAAGTTCCTTTTTCTCGTTAATTGTTTTAGGAGTGGCTTCATTTTTTCTTTCCCTATAACTATGCATTCTATTGATGCTTTGTTGTTGGTTTGTCTGAATTTTTGTTACAATTCTAAGTTTTTGGAGGTCCTGAACTTCTAGCAAATGTAATATTCTAGAAACATGCAAACTTTAATATCTATGTGCCCTGGTTTCCTACTTTTGGCAGGCCACAAAAAGAAATGATTGTAGCACTTTTATGTATGATACTAATGCGAATAGAACTTGTTTACTAAAAAAAAACAATTTCACTTGATTGATTCGAAAACATCATCAACGGTGGTATCAAAATTGGGTCAAGTGGCCATGTTTACAAGAGTGGTTATGTTTGCAACCTCTCGAACTCAATATCTTCAACAACCAACTTGCCTTTATCTTGTACATGTGAACATGGGACATGAAAAGAAAGATAAGCTTAAATAATCAATTACAAATACTTGTGCATGCACCATTTGTGTTGACAATTATAGGATTGAATCCATATACTAATTAGCATGTTTCCATATGATGTAAGTGGATAATAATCATCACCTATAATTAATTCAATGTCATGAAGCAATCTCTAGATCTACATATTATAAAAAGAAAACAAAAAAGATTTATCTATTAATTATAATGTATCGAGTATATGCATTTAATTATCAATTAACAAATACTAATGATAATAAAGTTCAATTGTACACATATATATCTTGTCCTTGATGTGTGGCCTACATCTTTCATGTATAATGTTAAATCATCATGGGAAAAAAACCAAAGAGATGACACTGTTAGCGATGACATATCATTAAGACAAATACAAGTTGAGATGGGTGATTTAACTCCTATGGGAAAAGAATACCCATGTGAGGAAAGGGTATCAATCTCAAAAGAGGTATTGTTTCTCTAAAGAGGTATTGTTTCTCTAGAAAGAATACCTATAGAATAATTGAGAAAAAAATACAAGGACGTCTACGTTCGCAGCCACATGATCCAAAAAATCAACAATGTAACTGTCGTTATAAATAATTAAAACCTAAAACACAACAATGGAATTCTCTTTCGCATACATACACGTCTCTGGTCATAATTTAAAACTAAAACACTCCAATCGAATTCTCTTTTGCATTCATACACGTCTCTGGTATGATTGGAAACAAGCCAAGGAGATTCAATTCACAGGATCCTTTTTTTCAAACTGTGTACCAACAGGTAATTAGCCTGAGGATTTCTGAAACCCCCTGGATTGCTTTATATGGTTGAAGGAAAGGGGAACTCTCTTTCGTTTGAAAAAGAAGCCATTTCCGACATCCGTAATTATTTATTCGATCTACCTGTTGAAAAGCGTCATAGATCCTTCCGCAATCCTGTTCAAATATTTGTTAGAAGTCCAATCATGGCCCATCGTTGAAATGCTTGTCCACAAATGCCACTCGTTTGCTCCAAGCTTTTGTACGTTTGCAGGTCGTTTCAATATTTTTAGGGCTTTTTGCTGCCACAATTCACGGCCATTTGGTCTTTTTATGGAGCCGGTGAGAGGCCCACAGGTACGTTTCGGACTATACCTACGACACAGAAACTTCCCAAGGCCGAGTAAAAGGCCACTGGAACCGGTTTCCAGTGGGGACGTTACGCCAGTCCAAAGAAAAAGAGAGGAGAACAGTTAGTCGTTCGTCTGAGAAATAAACGTGAATGACGCACCAAATTGTAAGGAAGATAAAGTTAGTTGCGGCGAAAGAAGCTTATAAATGGGCATGCTCCAGTGATTGAGTCTCCTACGCCCAATCTCCAGTCTACTGAAAGAACTTCAACTCTGTTTATCTCTTATAATGTCGTCCAACAAAAGTTCGCAGGCTCGATCCTCAGGGCCCCCTCCCATTGCGGCACCGAACGGTCGCGCCCCTGAGAAAGTCGTTCCTTCTCGGCCCTTTCCTTCTTCTTCTTCTGCAAATCCGCAAAAGATTCACAAGAGGGCATGCATGTGTTCCCCCACAACTCATCCAGGTTCCTTCCGTTGCAGTCTTCATAGAAAATATAATACTTCTTCGTCTTCCTCTGCGCATTCTCAGTTAAATGTCAGGAAGTCCTCCATGCCGAATTCTCTGGCCACGTTCGGCAGTGCGGAAGGAGAATGGGTGAGAAGAGCCCTCACTGCTCTCATACGCCCCTCCAGCCACCACATGCAACGGAAGACGTCTTTCCAGCCACGGCCAAGCAGGCTCCGCCATATGACCAGGGCCGAAGACATTGCTGATCGATGCCCAGCAGGAACGCCATGTTTCTAGTCCAATCATGTAGCAAGACGGTGTGAAGTTGTAAATTACGTTGTCAATTAGGGCACAAATGCGTACAATTCCATGTTTCTCATTTTGGAATCCGATATTTACGCATACAGAATTGAATTTTTTTATTTTAGAAATTTCAATTATCAATCATATTTTAAAGTTTTTTATAATCAGATAAAGTTGTTAAAATGAGTCATAGATCATCTACTTACGAATACTCATCATTTATATTTTCATAATTATATTACCTACCTACGAATACTCATCATTTATAGTTTCAAAATTATAATTATATCACCTACCTACGAAGACTCATCATTTATATTTTCAAAACTATATATATGTATTCGTAATATGTAAATCTTTTTATCATCCTATAAATTGTTTTACATGAAGCCATACACAAGAATTGTGTATATACATAATTACAAATATTTATTTAGTGTATTTAATTTTTTTATCATTTTCTAAATTATTTTTTATGGACTTGCTCACAAAAAATTATATTTTTATAATTGTAATTAGTATTTTCATAATTATATCACCTGCATACTAATACTCATCATTTATATTTTCAAAATTATGATATTTTCAAAATTATGTCTTCTTCATTTGTAATTTTTTTCATCATTCTATAAATTGTTTTACATGAAGTCATATACTCATCATTTATATTTTCAAAATTATGTCTTCTTATTTGTAATTTTTTTCATCATTCTATAAATTGTTTTACATGAAGTCATATACTCATCATTTATATTTTCAAAATTATATACCTTCTTAATATGTAAATCTTTTTATCATTCTATAAATTGTTTTACATGAAGTCATAATTATTGTGTATATACATAATTACAAATATTTATAGTGTATTTAATTCTTTTTATCATTTTCTAAATTAAGTTTCATGAACTTGTTTACAAAAATTGTATATTTCTATAATTATAATTAATATTAATATTAATGTTTCAAATATTAACTCAAAGTATTTAATATTGAGCACAATTTCATAATTCAATTTTATATTATTGTGGTTTTCATAAACTTTAATTCAATATTAATATAAAATATTTCAACATAATAAAAAAAAATAACAAATACATAATATTTATTTAAATAAATTTATTACTTGATTTTTATTTGTACCAAATACAGTAAAATGTTTATAAAATTTATCAAACACAATTAAATATAAAAAATCATATCTTATTAACCATATAAGACAAACGCCCCAGATGGGGTGACATGAAGGGCAACTTCGTCACCTGGATTAGCACTGAACCATGGCTTAAATGTTGTAGGCCGCTCCCCATCCCTTCAGTATTAAAGATGGGAGCAAGCCATTACAACAGTCATACGGATGCAGGACTTCTCCCTCGCGCGAAAGAGAGAGCACTGCAAACATTCAATATGATCAAGCTAAGGAGGATCTAGGTGTTGTTGTCCCACGAAAATATGAAAGCGAGGAGGTCAAGACATAGCTGGTTTATTCTTGTTCTAAACCTCCCCGCCGACTGTGAGCTCTGGTGTGATTTCTTCTGTATCCCGCTAAATCTGGGGGTGTCTTCTATTCACTCCTCCTTCGCAATGCCAAGGGAGCGAGGAAAGCCTCGCCGCGGTTTGTCTTGGCACACCCACACTACGCAACGACAGAGAAGGCAGCATATGGAACACGCACTCTCGATGGCCAATTCTATCCTCAGGCAAAGAGCGAGATTCGCCCATATTGCACTCCATGCTACTGTCACTAAGTCTTCAACGAAGAGGAGAGCCCATACTCCACCAGCTCAGGATAATTGAAAACCCACAGACATGAAGCAAGTTGAAATTCCTGCATTTGAGCCTGAAACACAAGTGGGAAGTAGCTTGAAGGAAGAGCCTGATGAAGAGTTCCCAATCTGCTACATAGAGGAAATACCATGCCCAGATGATATTGCGACAGCCTTGGAACCTCAAGCAATAGACACGAAAAGAAGGAGGCTCTGCGAGCACATCCCAACCTGCTACATCGAGGAAATGTCATATGAGGATGAGGGCTCAAAAAGAGCCCATGTGGTAATGGTGCACCACACAGACATTGCCGCCATGGACAAGGACAAGGCCAGAGCTGAAGTGGGGAAAGAAACCTCAGGCGAGACAGTTACCAACGAATTGCATGCTCCACTCCTCCGCGCAGCACATCTGGATCTCATGTTCAAACTCCGAGGCCAAATGGTAGACCAGGAGCACAGAGCCCTCCTCATGGGACAACGCTTGGAACTTCTCCTGAACGCTTACTCCAATGCTCTAGCTAATCGAAAATGTCCAACGTCCGCACAACCGTTTGTCATTCAGACCAAATCCACGTGTCAAGAGGTCGAGAGCGACTGGTCACCAGGTATTTGAGTTTGTCTTTTCAGTCTAGTTTTCAATTATGATGTTGTTCAGAGTTAAGACAATCTATTGCCATCTGTCCTGGTTTCCTTCGGGCAGGACAGATGGTGAAACAATATTTTAAGCCTATCTTCCTAGACATGCTACACTTGCCCCAAACTATGTTGGTTTCCGGTAAAATGGCAACACATTTAGTAGCATAGTAAACTTATATCTCTCTGTATTTTTGTTAATTTTATATAACAAATAACACATTTAAAAAAAAAAAAAAACCATATACAACAAACACATAGAAATTATTAATAAAATGAACTAATTATTAAAGAGTAATAATCTCTATAAATTTGGTATCTTAGTATTTGCTAAACATATATCAATTAAAAATGTAGATAAAAGTTTTTACATTTTAATAATATCATTCAACTTAGAAACATAATTAATCATATCATAACTAACACCAATAAAAACAAATCACAAAATTTACTTGCCATTTAAGCCTTCTCATTCTGAAATCTTTTTGGATTTGTTGTTTTCTTGATATAGCCATTTCAATGGCATTGTGATATATTTTAACACGATAATGATTCATAGACATTTGTGTCCATCCACTTAGAAACACAATTAATCATATCAATGGTTAATGTGGATTAGAGGTTCACCCATAATAAATTTTGCATAATATTATAGTGTTATTATCTTTATTATTATGAAATATTTTTTAAATTTTGTTTTTTTAAATATAATCATTTTGGAGTAAAAATATTTCAATTTGATATATATATGTATGGTTATCAAAGTTAATAAAATTATATAATGAAAAAATACATATAAAATGTTATAACAACTTTTTTTTTTTTTGGATAAATGTTACAAAATCACAGTTTTGAGCTTTAAATATTCTCCTATGAAAAGTTGCTATAAAATCACCATCTTTAATTTTAAACATTCTCCAATAAAAAATTTGGCATGTACCAATAATCTTTAATTTTAAACATTCTCCAATAAACAAAATTGGCATGTACCAATAAAAATGTCATTAGAAAAAAATTGTCATGTACCAATACGAATGTCATTAGAAAATCCAATGAAAAGTTTTTACATGTACCATTTAGCTCATTATAATATACAAATTATACTATTAAAAAGTTCAAGTCTATTTTTTTTTTATAATGCTCAACTAGTCTCAAATTTTGTGGTTTGATAGAATAAATAAAATCTCTTTCAGCTCATTATAATATACAAATTATACTATTAAAAAGTTCAAATCTATTTTTTTTTATAATGCTCAAGTAGTCTCAAATTTTGTGGTTTGATAGAATAAATAAAATCTCTTTGAAGTAGTTGAAATTCACAAGTCTTTTATTTTCTACTTTTTATTTATATATATATATATTAAAATGAAATAAATTGATATTAAAATATTTTTCATATAAATATAACATTTCATATATAATTTCAATGAAAATGTTACATATATACTTTCAAAAATATTTCCCCTTAGTATTGGAAATGAATTAGATTATTTTTAAAAGTATTGTTTCATGATCACTATAGTTTATATATATATATAAAAACTATATATATATATATATATGATCGTGAACTATTTTAAAAATATTTTCTCATCTAAATTGAAAATCAATTAATATATATATATATGATCATGAATTATTTTTAAAATATTTCCTCATCTAAATTGGAAATCAANTTTTTTTTTTTTTTTTTTATTTATTTATAGTAAATGAATCTAGTTTTAAAATTTTAGATTAATTAAACTTGTATATGGTTTTAAAATTATTAGTACATTGACTTGGATATTAATTAAATCATTTTAAAAATGTTTTTTTACTCATTCAATCTACACTAGTTCAACACATAACTTGAAGAATTTATTCTTATAGAAACAATTTGTTTTTTTCCTATAAATTAAGAAGTTGGAATCATCATTCTTAGTGAACAATTTCGATGACTTGATTATGACAAATTGCATTGTAAATAGAGATATGGGTTCTAAAAGAAATTCATTGTACATAGAGATATGGGTTTTAAAAAAGATGGGTTAGATTTGAGTCTTTATGTCTTTCTTGATTCATTCTTACATAACCAATGCTTTTCCATCATGCTATATATGTTTATTCTAATCAACAAGATTTATAATGTGATAAAGTCTATTGTGAAGTAATATTTTTACTTAGGAAGTTAGTAGAACTTCGAGTAATGTCATCTCAATATGATTAATAATCAAATGAGTGAGCCCAATTTAGGGTCTTTCTCCTTTATGTTGATTATGGATCTTGACTTTTTAGATCAGATTCATGATTTGGTTTTCCTCCTCATTGGGATACATTTTCTCTTCATGAACAAAGTTATTGACCTCCTCTCTAATCTAATTTATGATCTAATGAATCATTATGATCTATGGTCTTTCTCCTCTACACCGATCATGGAACTTGACCTTTGCGATCCAATTCATGATTTGATTTTCCTCATTTTTGTTTGACAAAATAGGGTATTTCCACACAAGATGAACACCTTAAGTGTAAGGTACCATATGTACTATAATAAGCAATGAATGAATGTTGCAACAAATACCAGTGGGACAACAAAATATAAAGAATAACAACATCAACAATGATATCTTTATTGATCAAAAGTCAAGTTCACTTCCCTCTTCGAGGGGGAAACCTCCAATAGAGAAGATCTCTATTACAACAATTCTCAAGAAAAAAAATTATCATGCCTTCTACTCCTATTTATACTAATTTTGTTTTCTAAATAACATTCTATAGGAATATATTTCTAGAAGCGGAAGCTTCTATTAAGTCTTCTTACATTATCTACTTGTTCACATTATTATATAGGCCTATTGATGTTTGAATCTATTAATACCGAAACAACAACCTCACGAGGATATGAATCCCCCTACGTTTTTATATAGGTGGTACTCCTCTTTGGACAAGAGATGTGTCTTGAATATATTGGATTAGGAAGAATGCTTAGACAAGAAATTCCATATATTTATTGCTTGCATTTTTACATGAAATGGTTATTCAATAACCTCATCTGATCTTCAAGTGCAAAAAGAAATACTTTAACAATAGAAAGATTGAAGGGAGGCTTCAATATCATAATATCTCTTTTCTCAACATCATATATACATCCTTCTAGATCATATACAAATAAAGAATACATCCATATCTTCCCAAAATAATTAGGAGAGAAAAGTTTTTATCATCACAAATAATTTTAAAAGCGTATTGCAGTTAAAACATAAGAGAATTTGATAAGCATACTTCAAACATCTCACACTTAGAATTCCCAAGATCTAAAACAACATTGAAGTCATGCCCTAAAGTAATTATTTGTGGATTTTTATTCATGAAAGATATTCTTCATTTAGGTATATAGGGGCTTCCGCAGTGCAATAATCTTAGCCTTATGCTGAATTCAAAGATTCAAGCATAAAACTTTGAGAAAATGGTGTAGAAGAAGAAAAAGAGTGGAAAATATGGAGACCTCTTTTCATTAATCAAAATCTTCACTGCATATTGATGTATGTCCCTTCTTCTTTTGATCCACTTCCCCTGCCCTTCTGATAATTATTTTTGATGAAAAAATGATTCTTGCCTTTTAAAAATTTGCTCTTCTAACTCCTTGAGGAAGTTAGGGTTTTCTCTTTTTGAATTTTTTGTAGACTTTTCTTCTTGAAACATTCACTTTAATCAATGACTTAATTAAGTCTCATTAATGAATTTACATCATTGAAATTCATATTTTGAATTTGACCTGTTTCCTTCTTTAATAAAAAAATTTAAATAAACTTTTATGTTTTCAAAACTTTAATTAATTGTCCTTTTAAAAGAGGGGCTGTGTTTTAATTTTCTGGATAATATAATCAAATTTTCATCCATTGATGCCATTTTATATTTGATCTTCATTGTATTATATTTCCAATGAGTCCTCCTGGGCGCATTTTTTATTCTTGGATCTCAAGATATGAGCTCGTGAAGTGAAGGTGTCAAGTAGATTTATCAGCATAGGATAAAAATATGGATGTCTTTTATTTTAATTTTTGAGACAATTATGGAAAATTTTATCCCTCAATACATTTTCCATAATCTTCCTTGTCTAAATATATTTCCAACAAGGTAAATTTTACGCAATTATGACTCCCGAATCTCAATATATGGCCCTCGAAACATTAACACTCAGCAACCATTGCAATATTGGTCTTCTCTAGGCAATCTGGGCCCTTGATCAATTTTCATTTTCCCTTCATAAAAATTTGAATTTTTGGTAAAAATGTTATCCCAAATGCATATTATTGTTGGAATATTTGGTATATATAATAGTAAGTGTATTATACACTTAATAAGGAACAGGAGAAGAGAACATTATGGAAATTTGGTAATTCGACCTTCCTTGGGAAATTGATTAATAAAATAATATTTTAAATACCAAGTCAACCTCCACCTCATGCCCAGTCAGCATGATGAGTCATCCATCCATATTTTTCCGTGTCTTCATGTGATAGGTCAATAATCTTCCACATGTCATTTTTCCATTCGTTGCCACATCACAAGTTGTATGGTGCCATATGTCTACCATGTGTCATCCCTCCATAGGTTGCAATGTGTAGCACTCTCATTGGATTCCATGTGTAATCAATAGTAATCTACCACGTGTCAAGTAACAATTGGTTGTTATGTGGAACCTTCTCACTAGTTAATGGTAAATCTTATAATGTAGTTTAATATAAGTTAAGTGTAGAGAAAATGTGAACGAGAGAAGTTAATGAAAGGGTAGTATAGGGGGAGGGTAATTCATGGGTGGAAAAGGTGAAGGAGTGGTGTAGGGTGAGGTGGGGGGTGGTAAAGTGTAGGAAGTGGAGTGTCGGGTTGGAGGGTTTGGATAATTAGGGAGGTGAGGGGGTAAGGGATTCCATGAGTCTGTGTGAGGGAGGAGTGAAGAGAAAATTAAGTGATGAAATGAGGGGGAAGAGGTAGTATGGAGATATAAGGAGTAAGGTGGGTGTGAGTAATGGTGGGTTCCCGAGAGGTGAGGGGTGAAATAAGTATGAGTTTGTCAACCCAACGTAGTGTGGTTGATATATTATTATAAGTGTTGAAGAACTAAGTGTTGAAGAAATGAAGTGAAGTATGGAAAAAGGAGAGGAGAGAAGAGTGGATCATGGCGGGTGTAGTAAATGAAACCACCATGCTATAATAAGAATAAAATCATGGGTCTTGGGCCAAAACATTCAATAAAATACATGGTTTATGATCCCAAAAATTTATATGTATTTCCATGAAATTAGGTTTGTTCCACATGGAAGAAGCACCTTTTTCTATTTAAACACAAACCTGGATATCTTGAGCATACAAACTCAAATTTTGAATCCAAAAAATGTTTGAAGAAGATGATATTAAGGGACACACGATGAACTTATAATCTTTCAAAAAAAATCTCCTTTTAATATCATTGTTTTTATTATTCCAAGAGTCGGAAAATATAGATGACCAATTTCCGGTCAACAAATGGCTCCAACTACAGAACAGTAACCCCCTATGGGTTGTTGAGAACACATAATCTAAAAACCAAATGCCCTCTCCATTGTGCTATGGAGTCTTCTTTGAAGTAAATTCTTGTAATTCTTCCTCTTCTGTGGATTTATCTTCAAATATTATTCCCATATAGAAATTGTCTTATTGTTCAAAACTTGAACTGAAGAAGAAAACTATGTACATACATGATCTACCTACCCTACGTTAATTTAAGGAAAGAGACACTTTCAATTGTAGGTAGATTTCCAATAGAGCCATTCAAGCATTCATTCAATCTTTGGAATGAACTCTAAAAATAGTAAAAATATTGGGGCTTGTACCAATGAATCAGGGACACTCTCAACGTGTATTGGAGAAAAAATGAACCAAGTGTGCTAAGAATATGACTGCATTGCTTCGCCAACAATGATTTGGATCCATGATTCAATGAAATCAATTCTAGGTTGCTCAAGAATACTATCTTCTTTGATTGGATGAGGAGTTGGAAAGATAAGAATACTTTCATCTTTCTCCTCATCTTCAGCCACCTCCAAGGTTTTTGATTCTTCAACAATGTCTTGAAAAGAATCTTCCTTCATGTAATGACAATATTTCTCATCATTTTTCTCAAGATTCATTTCTTCTGCCAATTCTTCTTGCAACCAATGTTCTTGTGGCTTTTCATCATCTTTTGCAAGGTTGAAATCTTCTTGTGCATTGGGTGGAGGCTTCTCAATTTCATTTTCAAACTTTTTGTTTGAAATATATTCATATGGAGTATGTGAAGGTATGAAATACTCCTTATCTTGTGTCCATATAGGAGAGGGTGGGTGGGAAATTTTTTCTGCAAATAAATTTTCTAACACGTCCCAACTAGTAATGGTCCCTAGCAACAATGAATGGTACCATTCAAGAGAATCCCCTCATAGAGTCTATAAGAATAATCAACATGTAATGTTATCTTCACTAAGATTGAAAATTTCGCATGCAAATTGGAATCTAAAAAAATGTTTATTTGCATCTTCTGAAGTATTTCTAAAGAATGTAGAATTTTTTTCCATAAGAATATTGGGTATTTGAAAAATTGCTTCTGGTAGATTTAATGGAGTTCTATGAAAACTCCTCCTTCTTTGGATAATTCTTTTTTTTTTCTGCATCTTTTGAAGCCATTTATGGGCTTGGGGAATAAGAAAAAGGAGCATCATGATATGAAAGAAAGTCATCAAAAGCATCATAATATAATTCTTCTTGAAATTTTTTAATCCTTTCAATGGAATTTCTTGGGATTTTAAAATTTCTTTCAATGCAATCGTCAGGGAGTTCATCCTCCCGAATCTTTTTTTCTTCTTGACTCTTTTTGAGGTCATATAAACAACTCTGAATAATCATTTTATAAACCCCATGCATCTAGAACAAGCAACAATCTTCTTGAATCTTATTTTCAAAACTTTGAACCATGGAGACTCTGGTTCATCAATCTGATTTGAAGGAGGGCCTAAAATATCTTGAAAATAAATGGCTTCCCCAGTATGGTCGCCAAAAATGTTGATGTTTGAATCTGTTAAGACCGAAAAAACAACTTCACGAGGATATGAATCCCCCTGCTTTTTTATAGAGGTGGTACTCTTCTTTCGATAAAAGATATGTCTTGAATATCTTGGATTAGGGAGAATTCTTAGACAACAAATTCCATATATTTATTTCTTGTTTTTGTACATGAAATGGTTCTTCAATAACCTTATTTGATCTTCAAGTGCAGCAGGAAATATTTTAACGACAAAAGGTTGAAGGGAGGCTTCAATATCAAAATATCTCTTTGCTCAACATCATAGATATATCCTTATGATCATATACAAATAGAGAATACATCCATATCTTCTCAAAAGAATTAGGAGAGAATATTTTTGATGATCTCAAAGAATTTTAAAAGAGTATTTCAGTTAAAACATAAGAGAATTTGATAAGCATACTTCAAACATCTCACACTAAAAAAACGCAAGATCTGAAACATCATTGAAGTCATGCCCTGAAGTAATTATTTCTAGAGTTTTATTCATGAAAGATATTCTTCATTATACAAAATATATGACAGTAATATACATGGTTGTGAATTCTCCATGATAATATAAGAAAAATATTTTGAAGAATACAATGGGAACACTCAAGAATCTCAGCCTTGTGCTTAGTTCAAAGATTCAGGCATAAAACTTTGAGAAAATGGTGTAGAAGAAGAAAAAGAGTGGAAAAGATGGAGTTCTCTTTTCATTGATCAAAAGATTCACTAAATACTAATGTATGTCCCTTATTTTTTCTGATTCTCTTCTCCTTCCCTTATGATAATTAATTTTGATGAAAAATCATTCTTGCCTTTTAAAAATTTGCTCTTCTAACTCCTTGAGGAAGTTAGGGTTTTCTCTTCTTGAATTTCCCGTACACTTTTCTTCTTGAAATATTCACTTTAATTAATTACTTAATTAATTCTCATTAATGAGTTGACATCATTGATATCCATATTTTGAAGTTGACCCCTTTCTGTCTTTAATAAAAGTTTTTAAATAAACTTTTATTTTTTCAAAATTTTAAATAATTGTCCTTTTAAAAGGGGGACTGTGTTTTAATTTTATGGATAGGATAATCAATATTTCAGCCATTTAAACCAATTTAGATTTGATTTTCATCATCTTATCTTTCCAACGATCCTCCTAGGTGTAATTTTGATTCCTAAATCTCAAGATATGAGCTTGTGAAGTCAAGGTGTCAAGCAAATTTATCAACATATGATAAAAATATGGTTGTCATTTCTTTTAATTTTCAAGAACATTCTAAAAAATTTAATCCCTAAAGACCTATCCTATAATCTTACTCGTCAAAAAACATTTCCAATGAGGTAAATTTTGTGCAATTCCAACTCTCGAATCTCACAATATGGCCTTCAAAAGATTAACGCTCAACAATCGTTTATTGGTCTTCTCTAGACAATCTGGGTCGTTTATCAATTTTTGTTTTTCCTTCATAAAAATTCAACTTTTTGGTAAAAGTGTTAACCCACATGCATGGGAATTTCGGAATATTTAGTTTATATAATAGTGAGTGTATTATACACTTAATAAGGAACATGAGAAGAGAATACTATGGAACTTTGGTAATTCGACCTTCCTTGGGAAATTGATTAATAAAATAATATATTAAATACCAAGTCAACCTCCACCTCATGCCCAATCAGCATGATGATTCAACCATCCATATGTTTCCATGTGGCTTCGTGTGATGGGTCAATAATCTGCCACATGTCGTATCTCAATTTGTTGCCACATGTCACAAGTTGTATGGCTCCATATGTATGTCATGTGTCATCCCTCCATAGGTTTCCATGTGTAGTGCTCTCATTGGATGTCATGTGTAATGAATAGTAATCTTCCATGTGTCAAGGAACAACTGGTTGTGATGTGGAACCTTTCAATTGGATAATAGTAAATCTTAGAATAGTTTAATATAAGTTAAGTTTTGTGAAAATGTGAACGAGAGAAGTTAATGAAAGGGTAGTATAGGGGGAGGGTAATTTGTGGGTGGTGGAGTTGAGGGAGTGGAGTAGGCTGAGGTAGGCGGTAGGGGTGGTAAATTGTAGGAAATAGAGTTTCGGGTTGGCAGGTGTGGAGAATGAAGGAGGTGAGGGGGTAAGGGAGTATGTGAGTCCACGAACCTACAGTGGGGAGATGAGTGAGGAGTGAAGAGAAAAAGAATCAATGAAATGAGGGGAAAGAGGGAGTATGGAGATATAAGGAGTATGGCGGGTGTGAGGAATGGCGAGTGCCTGAGAGGTGAGGGGTGATATAAGTATGATTTTGTTAACCCACCATATTGTGGGTGATATAATAATACAAGTGTTGAAGAAATGAAGTGAAGTATGGTAAAAGGAGAGGAGACAAGAGTGGAGCATGGAGGGTGTAGTAAATGAACCCTCCATGCTATGATAAGACGAAAATCATGGGTCTTGCACCCAAAAAATTTAACAAAATACATGGGTTATGAACCCAAAAATTTAGATGCATTTCCAAGAAATTAGCTTTGTTCCACACATAAGAAGCACATTTTTTCGTTTAAATGCAAACCTGGATATCTTGAGAATACAAACTCGGATTTTGAAAATGAAAAATGTGTGATGAAGTTGATACTAAGGGATATGTGATGAAATTATAATCTTTCAAAAACATTCTTCTTTTAATATCGCTTTTTATTATTATTCTAGGAGAGATAAAATATAAATGACCAATTTTGGGTCAACAAGGCCTTATTTTCTAATGTTGGCCTTTATTATAAGGAAAATATATTATTCTACTTACATGAGGGGTTAGGGAAGTTAGGTTCATAACATTCTCTCCCCCTTGAAAAACATCCTTGTCCTCAAGGCTTGAGATGAGGAAATTGGTGAGGAATGGTAGTCGACTCCCACGTGGCATCTTATAGTGGTGTATCCTTCAATTGAACTAAAAATTCCTTGATAGTGTGCTGACAAAGATGATGCTCACACTGGTCTAAGATTACTTGTGGTTGCAACCAAATGAAACTTTCTTCATCCAAATCAGGAAGAATAGTTTGAGTCTGGCACTTAGTTCCAATCACTTTCCTTAATCATGAGACATGAAAATAAGGATGGAGCTTAGAGTGTAGTGAAGCCCCCCTTCTCTCCTAGGGGTTGCGCGACCTCCCAGTCAAGGATATTCAATATACTGAGCTAAATCATCTCTCCAGGAATCTGCTAGACCTTGGAATCAGTTTACACAAGCCCATGTTTGTTACCACGTAGGTTCAATTCACCCACGACCCTGTTCTCTAGTGCTTCTAGTAACATTGAGTGGCGAGGGCTAGCTCCTCTGCTAGTCTCTTCTTCAATATGACCACGGGCTATAATCTCAAGCCAACCCCCTTTTCTACTTCGGGCTTTGGTGAGTTCTCATTCCTTCACACCCCAATCCCTCCAAAGTGATGTTTCTCCGAAGTACTCTTTTCCCTGAAGCACACGGATCTCCATTGCGTGTCCTTCATGGATCCAACGGTCCAGATCTCTTTGCCTTCACGACTTCAAGAAAATTTCTTCTGCTCCACGTAAATATTTCGGATCTCTTTCTCATGAACTCTTTGATCTACTGCCACATATCCTCCTTGATATCGATGGCTAGGATTCACTTCGCAGCTTCGATACTTTGGCGATCCCACTCTCGAAACACTTTCAAACCTTTGAATACTCGGAGTTACAAAGGACTCAAACGCTATCCTTCATGCAACTCTCCAAGATCTAACAGTCTAGAATGATCCTTCTTCCTTGGAAAATATCATGCTCGTTAATTTAGGGAATCTTAAATGGATCTTCCCTATTGAAGAATACTCGTCTTCTACCTCTTTTGAGCTTGTTCTTCCTCGAAACCTCTAACTCCTCAGGGCATTTCTTTGACACTTAGTTGAATTTTGACCCTGTGCACACCTTGAAACAGGTATTCCTCCATGAATTAGCTTCTTCGTGGGTGACTGTGCACACCTTGCACCAGTTCTTACACTCTTCTACAAGTAAGCTTCAAGTTATTCCTCCTGAGCTTCTGAGTGAGAAAGACTTTGTCGACGCACACCTTGCAGACAATATTCACACCTTGCATACAAAGCTCCATGTTATCTCTTCTGATCTTCTGAGTCAAAATAGACTCTGTCGATGCATTCATGGCAAAAAATATGCACACCTTGCATACAAAAGCTTCACGTTATCTCTTCTGATCTTAAGAGTCAAACTAGATTTTGTCAACACACACCTTGCGGACACTATGCACTCCTTGCATAGGATCGTAGAAGAGAAATAATTGAAACTTATCTAATCATCACAGATTCATACATTCAACCATGTAAATGTATTCATAACATAAGAACAAGTAATAAAAGAGAATTGCAATTAAACATAAATCCTACCATTCATTCAGATAGACACAGTAACAACAACACTAGACATTTGGATCAACGCTCCTCTCTTATATTCATTCAAATGATATGTACATGGGCTCATACAAATCTATAAGCTTCAACCACAAATAACATTCAACAGTCTTCAACTAAGTTGCAATAACAATAATCTTCAGCAGCCTCATTTGGGCATACAATACATTTATTTATACAAAAAGGCTCATAGAGCTTTTCCCTCTGACTACCTTAGTGCTATCCTATCAAATTAAAATCTTTCAACAACCAAGGATTATTACAATAAATTATCGATATAGACAGATACTAGTGAATTCTTCAAATATGTATTGCCAACTACTACATTAAAAGAAATAAAATCCCCATCGATCTCATGTGATGGTTCAACCTCTAAACATTTAAGATGTTCTTTAATTACAATATTTTCAAATATTTGTGTGACATGCCCTCTTAAATTCAAAGTCACCTCAAAATGTGCACTAGGTCTTAAGTTGTCCTCCACTCGCACTTTGATGACAATGCTCCTGCATCATACTCCTCTGGAAAAAAATTCATGGACTCTTGTCCATGAGCTCCTGCACTGACTTTCCACACTTCTAAATCTCTACTTCATTTACCCAACTAGAATCCTCTATTGGTTGTCCTTTTCACTTTAGAAAATACTCAAAATAAGTCTTCCTCTTGGTCTTCTTACCAATCCTATAATCTATGATATCCTCCATCTGCGAATTTTCTGCTATAGGCATCTGCTTCTCCCACTGGATCTCTTTCTGATCTTCTGATCCTTTGGTTTCATCTTCCCTATAAGGATACAGGTCTGAAATGATGAATATGGCCGATATACCCACACCCTCTAGGAGCTCTATCTCATAAGAATTGGCATCAAATTTTCTTAGGATCTTTCACGATCCTATCTTCTTCAACTTAATCTTGTTATATGTTCCCCTTGGGAACCTTTCCTTCTTGAGATGTGCCAGAACTTGATATCCCACTTCAAATTGAAGTTCTCTCCTATGTTGATCAACTCTACATTTATATTCTCTGTTGTTGTTCTACAATTGTTCTTTGATCTCATTATGAAGCTTCTGCATTTCTGCAGCGAAGTCTTCTTCTCCAACGCTTCTGAATTCACTCTGCTCCAAATACCTCAATTCTGATACTCCTCTTGGATTAATCCCATATACTATATGGAATGGAATATCCCTTGTACTCATGTTTGGCGAGTCATTGTATCCAAACTCTACTTGTGATATAATCTAATCCCACTGGCTATGATGTTTAGTGACCAGACTCCTCAGCAAATTTCCTAAACTTTGATTTACCACCTCAATTTGTCCATCTGTTTGAGGGTGATATGCTGACATGAAGGACATTTGTGTCCCCAGTTTCTTCCACAATGTCCTACAGAAATGACCAACAAATTTAGTGTCCCCGTCTGAGACAATACTCTTGGGAAATCCATGAAGTCTCACAACTTCCTTGAAAAAAAAAATTGTGATGTGTGTTGCATCATTAGTTTTATGGCATGGGATAAAGTGTGCTATATTTGAGAATCTATCAACTATGAAAAATATGGAATCACTCCCCCTTTGTGTTCTTGGAAATCCCAATAAGAAATCCATTTTTATTGCATCCCAAGGCCTATCTAGAATAGGCAATGGTTGATGTAACCCAGTGTTATGTCTCTTTCTCTTTGCATACTGGTAAATATTACATCTGTTCACAAACTTCTTCACTCCTTGCCTCATACCTGGCCAATAGTATGAACTACTCAACTCTGCAAATGTCTTTTCATGGCCAAAATGTCCTGCTAGACCTCCACTATGTTTTTCCTTCAGCAGATTATCCCTCATCGAGCATTTTGGTATGCACAACTAACTACCTTTAAACAACAATCCATATTGAATAAAATAATCTATCCACTGACTTTTGTCTCTGAGTATAGGATTTTCACATGCCTCATATTCCTCTTTAAAATCTAGATCATCACATTACATCTCCTCAAGGTGTTCAAACCCTAAGGTTTTCACATGAAATTCCTGCAGAATCAGACATCTCCTTCTCAATGCATCGACAACTTTGTTAGCATTACCAGAAGTATGTTTAATGACAAAAGTGAAATTTTTCATAAACTCTATCCACTTAGTGTGTCTCTGATTTAACTTCTCTTGTCTGGTTATGAATTGTAAAGCCTTATTATCGCTATACAAAACAAATTCTTTTGGAACAAGATAGTGCCTCCATTTCTTTAAGGCTTGAATTATTGCATAAAATTCTTTATCATACGTGGATTACTTTCTCTTAGTTTCATTCAGCTTCTCACTGAAATATGCAACAGGTTTATTGTCCTGACTCAATATTGCTCTAATCACTACTCCACTAGCATCACATCTTACTTGAAATGTCTTCCCGAAATCTGGCAAGACCAAAATCGGTTGTTCTTTTATCTTCAGCTTTAATATCCTAAAACTTTTCTCATCTTCTTTTGTCCACTTAAAATATTTGTGTCTCTTCTTCACCATATCTAATATTGGTGCACATATACCATTGAAATTTCTAATGAACTTCCAGTAGAAACTTGTTAATCCATGGAAGCTTCTCACCTCAAATATGCTCCTTGGCAATGGCCATTCTCTGATTACTCTCACCTTCTTTGGATCCATCTTCAATTCATTTGAAGAGATCACAAAACCCAAGTAAATGAGTTATGTCTTCATAAAAGAGGAATTCTTCAGAATTATCAACAACTTCTGCCACTGCATTCTTCTCATCACTAATGTTAAGTTTCTCAAATGCTCATCTTTAGTTTTACTGAAGACTAATATATCATCCATATATACAATCGCAAACTTACCAATAAAATATTTTAATACCTCATTCATCAACCTCATAACAGTACTTGGGGCATTTGTTAAGACAAATGGCATAACAATCCACTCATGCAATCGTTCATTCGTTTTGAAGGTTGTTTTCCACTCATCACCTTCTCTCATCCTTATTTGGTGATATCCACTCTTTAGGTCTATCTTTGAAAAATAATTTTCTCTGCTCAAACAATCCATTAATTCATCCATCCTTGGAAAAGGAAATATGTACCTGATATCGATCTTGTTTATGGATCTTCAGTCTATACACATTCTCCATCCTCCATCTTTATTTGGACTCAACATAGTTGGTACTGTGCATCGAATCAATCTTTCCCTGACTAAACCTTTGTCCATCAAATATTGGAAAACTATACACTTCTTTGTTCAGAAAAATTTCTCCTAGTATTAAATCAACGTGATGGTTGATACTTATGATAGGTGGAAATGAGATAGGTAACTCATCCACTACTATTTCAAAACAATTATATAACAACTCCTGAATTTATTCAGGCAGATTATCCATAGAAGTACTTGTAAGGATGACTATGGGATTCCTCACAACAAAAAACTACATCACATGTTCCTTCTTGACTTCACTTAGGAGTTCCTTCCCACTCATGAGAAGTATCCTTGTGTTGACTTATTCCTTCACCTTCTTATCCTCTATTGGTAGTAGTGTGTGTGTCCTACCATTTTTCTCCAAGGTATAAGTATTCTTCCTCCCATCATGAATGACATTTATGTCAAACTGCCATGGTCTCCCCAACAAAACATGACATACATCCATGGGAATCATATCACACAAAATATTATCTCTATATCCTCCTATCTTAAATTCAACTAGGCATTGTTTAGTTACCATTACCTAGTGACCCTTCTGCAACCATGAGACTCTATACAGACTTGGATGTGTAGTTGTCTCCAGCTCAAATTTCTCCAACATCTCTATGGATACCAACTTATTAGTGCTCCCACTGTCAATTATCACCTTGCATACTTTGACTTTAGTCTTGCAAGAAGTTCTAAAAAAATTGTTCCTTTGCACTATGTTTCCACCTCTAGCTCTGGTTTCAAGAGAACCTTCTTCATCATCAAAGATCTCCCATATTTTTCGCCTTTTGCTTCAACATTCTTCTTTTGCGCTTCCAAAATGTGAGCTTCATCTCCTTCTTCTTTCTTTCTCTTGGGGCATTCCCAAGACATGTGTCATGGTTTTCCACAGGCATAACACTTCACTTATCCTCCTCTACCGCTTCCTCTTCCTCAAGGAAAAGAACTCCTTCCAGCATATTGTATCCCTCAAGAGCTTCCTCCTCTTTCTGAGTGATTGTGCGGTTTTTCAGTATCAACCTTGGGCTTTTGTGCCTTATCATGGACAATTCCCTTACCTTTGTTTAGACTTCTTCCTCAGCTTCACTGGCTCTATTTTCTGTCCAACTTCTCTTCTTCATTTAGCGCAATCTAATAAGCGTCCTCCACTATCCTAACTTTCATCATGTTGATTTCATCCTGGATTTCACATCTCAGGCCATTGATATACCTGGAAACCCTTTCATCATCTTTTTCTCTATGTCCAACCCTGATGTTTAGCTTATAAAATTCCTTTGTGTATTCTTTTACTATCAATCCTTTCTGTCTCAATTTTTGTAACTTCCTGAACATATTTATCTGATAGTCCTGGGGTATAAATTTATCTTTCAACTTGGCTACTATTCTATCCCATCTCTTGATATTTTTCTTTCATTTGCATCTTCTATCAGCCTGCAATTCATCCCACCACAGTGATGCATGTCCCTTCAATCTGGTGACAACATGCTTCACTTTCTTCTCTTCATAAACTTCTTCATAGTCAAAGTACTTGTCCATTACTCATATCCAATCAAGCAATTCCTCAACATCTAAATTGCCTTCGTACATTGGGATATATATCTTTTCTCTAGCTCCCAATTTGACAACAGCTTCCAACAAGCGTTCTTCTGCAACACTTCTCTTGCATCTCCTTCAACATCCACGTCTTCTCTCTCCGCATAACTGACATCTCCAGCATCAGGTGCTCTCCTTTTTTTTGTCTCCATAGAATCTCACCTTGCACAAAGTTCTCTCATATCCCTTTCTACAGCTCGATTTGCTATAGGTTTCTCTGCATGTCTTCTAGGTGACATTGTGCTTAACTTTCTCATTTACACAACTACCACTTGATGTATATGATACCACTGGATGTTATCAGACTATCTCCTCTCTTTTCTACATAAATTTCAAATATGTGGCTCTGATACCACTTGGTGCAACCCCCTTTCTCTCCTTGGGGTTGTGCGACCTCCTGGTCAAGTATCTTCAATATACTGAGCCGAATTATCTCTTCGGGCCTCTCCTAGACCCTGGAATCAGTTTACACAGGACATTGTTTGTTACCATGTAGGTTCAATTCACCCGCGACCTCATTCTCTGATGCTTCTGCTAACAGTAAGTGGTGATCGCTAGCTCCTCTACTAGACTCTTATTCAATATGACCACGATCTATAATATTAGGCCACCCCTCTTCTCGACTTCAGGCTTTGTCAAGTTCTTGTGCCTTCACACCCAAATCCCTCCAAAGTGACTTTTCTCTGGAGTACTCTTTTCCCCAGAGCACATGGATCTTCGTCACGTGTCCTTCCTAGATCCAACAATCCAGATCCCTTCGCCTTCACGACTTCACGAAAATTGCTTCTACTCCATGTAAATCTTCTAAATCTCTTTCTCACGGAATCTATGATCTTCTACGTCCTTGATATTGATGGCTAGGATTCACTTCACAGCTTCGGGACTTTGGCGATCCCTCTCTCGAAACACTTTCAAACCTATGAATACTCGCAGTGTCGAAGGACTCATACGCTATCCTCTGTGCAACTCTCCCAGATCTAACGGTCTGGAATGATCCCACTTCCTTGGAACGGATCATGTTTGTTAATTTATGGAATATTAAAGGGCTCCTCCCTATTGAATAATTCTCCCCTGCTACCTCTTCCAAGTGTTTTCTTCCTCGAAACCTCTAACTCCTTAGAGAGTTTCTAAAACACTTAGTTGAATTGTGACTCTGTGCACACCTTGCAACAGGTCTTCCTCCACGACCTAGCTTCTTCGTGGGTGTCTGTGCACAACTTGCACCAGTTCTTACACTCTTCTGCAAGTAAACTTAGAGTTATTCCTCCTGAGATTCTGAGTCAGAAAGACTCCATCGACATACACCTTGAATGCAAAGATCCATGTTATCTCTTATGATCTTCTGATTCGAAATAGACTCTATCAACACATTCCTGGCAGACAATATGCACACCTTGCATACAAAAGCTTCATGTTATCTCTTCTGATCTCCTGAGTCGAACTAGACTCTGTCAACGCACACCTTACAGAAGCTATGCACTCCTTGCAAAGGCTCGTACAAGAGAAACAATTGAAACTTATCTAATCCTCATAGATTCATACATTCAACCATGTAAATGAATTCATAACATAAGAACAAGTAATAACAGAGAATAGCAATTAAACAGAAAGCCTACCATTCATTCAGATAGAAACAGTGACAACAACACTAGACATTTGGATCAATTCTCCTTTGTTATATTCATTCAAATGATATGTGCATGGGCTCATACAACTCGATAAGCATCAACCGCAAATAAAATTCAGTAGTCTTCAACTAAGTTGCAGTAGCAATAATCTTCAACAGGCTCATTTGGGCATACAATACATTTATTTATATAAAAAGGCTCATAGAGATTTTCCCTCCAACTACCTTAGTGTTATCCTATCAAATTAAAATCTTTCAACAACTAGGGCTTATTACAATAAATGATCGGTATAGACAGATAACATCAAATGCTTCAAATTTTTACTTCCAACTACTACATTAAAAGAAATACAGTCCCCATCGATCTCATGCGATGGTTCAACCTCTAAACATTTAAGATGTTCTTTAATTACAATATTTTCAAATATTTGCATGACATGCCTTCTTAAATTCAAAGTCACTTCAAAATGCACACTAGGTGTTGAGTTGTTCTCCACTCGCGCTTTGATGACAATGCTCCTGCATCAAAGTGACTAGTCAGAGCTAACTTGTAAGACATGGGCCCCACTTGCTTGAGAATTGAATAAGAACCACAAAATTTGGGGGTTATCTTTGGACAATGTTCAAATTTGAGTGAAGTCTACTTATAAGGATGTAGACAAAGAAACACCTGGTCCCCTTCAACAAATTGACACTTAGAACAACCCTGATTTTCTTGTTTCTTCATGTGATTTTGAACCAGGACCAATTTTATTTGAGGGTATGTAGAATGGTTGCATCGAATGTAAGATTTTTTTCAGCCTCTTTAACCTTGGAGACCCTTGGCATGTATGAGAGAACCAACGGTGGTGATTTCCTGTAGATTTCTTCAAAGGGATTCATGTGAGTGGTAGTATGGTAAGATCTATTGTACCACCATTTAGATAGGGGCTACCCCTAATCCCACTAATTTTATCTTTTGGATGAAAAACACCGCAATTATGTTTCCAAACATTTGTTGAAAAATTCAATTTGTCCATTATTCTAGGGATGGTGGGAGGTGTTTAGGTTTGATTGGGATCCCTCGAGCCTGAACAATTCTTTCCAAAAAATGTTGGTAAAATTTGGATCTCGGTTAGAGACAATAGAATGAGTCATTCAATGGAGTTTGAATAAATTATTAGTAAAAAATTGAGCCACTGTGGATGTAGTGAATAGCTGTTGAAGAGAAAAAAAAATGAGCATATTTGGAAAGATGATTGACTACTACCATGATGACTAACTTATTTCCTGATTTAGGTAATCCAACTCATAAATCCATAGAAATATTCGTTTAAATAGTAGGTGGAATCGAGAGTGGTTAGAGTGTGAATGGAGTTGTGATGGTTTCTCCCTTATGGAGTTGACATGTTTCACATTCAACCACAAAGGGCTAATGTCATGTTTCATACCTTCCTAGAAAAAATAATGTTTGACACGTTCATAGTTTTTGGTAAAGCCTGAATGCTCAGCTATGGGTGAAGCATGAAACTCAAAGAGAGACTTGGATTTAAGGTTCGACTGTTTGCTTAAATACATGCAACCTTTATAGAAAAGATAATCATTATTCCAAGAGTACCTTCGAGAAGCTTGTGAATGTTGTTGCAATTTTTGGATCAGGCTAGAGAGATTGGGGTCTTGCAACCATTCTTGGTGAACAACCTAAATCCAGTGCACTACAATTAATGAGAGGGAAAAGAGGGAACGTTCTTTTTCATGTTTCCATGAAAGAGAATAAACAACCACACTTTCTTTTCCCTTCTTGTAGATGATCTCATAATCATATGAAAATAGATTGGTCACCTATTTTTGTTGCTCCAGGGATGAAATTCTTTGTTCCAAAAAATACTTGAGGCTATGATGATTAGTTTTAATTTGGAAGTGTTTCCCCAATAGATAAATATGCCATAGATCCACTACATGTAATATATCCAACATTTACTTCCGTAGGTCAATTGACCCAAATGTCTCTCCAAACGTTTGTTTGCTAGTGAAAGCAGAAGGTCATCCATCTTGCATGAGGACTGCCCCAATTCCTCTCCCTAAAGCATCACATTCCACGACAAAAGTCTTGGTGAAGTCTAGGAGTGCGAGGAAAAGAGTCGTGCACACATCCTCTTTCAAGGCTTGGAAGGAGTGATCAATTGCATGAGTCCAACTAAAAGCATTCTTTTTAAGGAGAGCAATTAGAGGAGCTGCAATTGTGCCATAATTCTAAAAAAAAACTACGATAATAGCCTATTAAACCCAGGAAGCTACATAATATTTTAAGACTAATAGGGTGAGTCCAATCCTTCATAGGTTCAATTTTATTAGGGTCCACTTGTATACCATGCTTTATGATAATATGACCTAGGTACTCAACTTTAGAGGCTCCAAAAGCACATTTAGACAGTTTAAGAAAAAGTTGTTTCTTAGATAGTAGATACAGAAATTGTTCCACATGGGGAAGATGGGCTTGAAAATTTTTACTATATATGATAATATCATCAAATAAAACTATACAAAATGACAAGGAAAGGACATAAGACATTATTGATGAGACTTTGAAAAGTAGAGTGGGGGAATGAAATAGGCCAAAGGGCATGGCAAAGAACTCATAGTGACCCTCATGAGTTCTAAAGGCAGACTTAGGAATTTCTTCCTCTTTCATACATACTTGGTGGTAGAAAAAATGGAGATCAAGTTTAGTAAAGTATGGAGCACCACTCAATTCATCCAAAATGTCATCATTGACAGTAATGGGAAATTTGTCTTTGATTGTGATTTTGTTGAGGGAAAACAAATCAGGACACATTTGCCAAGTTCCTTGTTTCTTGAGTACTATGACTACCGAAGAAGAATAGGGGATGGTACTAGGACGGATAAAACCCGCTTCTATAAATCCTTGAATAATTTTATCAATTTCATTTTTCTGGGCATAGGGATGATGATAAGGGTGGAGATTGGGAGGAATAATTCCCGGTACTAGAGGAATGGAATGATCACGGATTCCATAGGAAGGAAAGTCCATGGCGAGTGTTAAAAATAACTTGGTGTTGGGAGAGTATACATTGGTGGTGAGGATGCATAGAGGGTGTCTCAATGGATTGAATGGAATAGACTTGGGAAATAATTCCAGAAAGACCTTTTTCGAGTAGCTTTTCCATTTGGTGGGAGCTCATGCTTTCAGGTGAGCCTGTTGCGATTCCTTAGAACTTATATGGTTGTCCCTCCTGTTGGATTTTCATGGTTAGGTCCTTAAAATCCATTAGGATGGAGTCGAGAATGTGTAACCATTAAAAACCAAGAACAATTTCACACCCAACCATGTCAATCACAAACATATGAGATTTCAGGCGGTATTGACCAATTTGTAGGCACACATTTTCACAACGTTCGTCACATTTTATGGAACCGCCATTGGAAATTATTATTTGAAAGTTGTTGACTACACGGATATAACAATTTATTTCTTGGGAAATGTGATGATGAATAAAATTATGGGTGCTACCACTATCAACTAGGATTAGGACTTTCCTATGCTTAATGGAGCCAATTAACTTGAGGGTTTGGGTAGTATAGAAGTCGATGAAGGTGTGCAATGAAATTAGTGGTTCAACTTCTAGTGGATAAGACGGTTGAGTAATATCCTCTGCTAAGGGTAGCTCTTCCATGGGGGAAACATTGCATCCTCATCAACATCCTCAAAAATGGCCATAAACAACTTATGTTCCTTATATTTGTTCCCCATAAAATATTTGTCATCATAATTATAGCAAAGACCCGTGAGTTGGCGTTCATACATTTATTCCCTAGTTAAATTTTGGATCTTGAGAGGAGTGGAAAGAGAGGTGGGATTAGTGGGATGAGTGTGAGGATTAAAAGAGGGTTTGCATTTTTGGGAGGATACAATTTGTTGTCCTTTCTTTGATCTTTTAGTAGATTCCAACCAAGTTTGAGGGAAATCAATTAGGGCCTAGGTGTGGATTCAATCCTTGAGGCCACTAATAAATAATTCCCTAAAGAAGGCATTTAGCATGTCCTTCGTTTTGAAATCCAAGTGCTCAAAGGAAGATATCAAGTATTCCACTATGCCAAATTGTTTCAACTTGGTCAATTGACTTGAATGGTGGGTGTCAGTGTGAAAGCATTCATAAATCTTTGTAGAAAAGTTTGTCCAAGAAGCATACCCTTGTCATGCATTTTTACTCCATTGTCACCATTGCCAACATTTAGGATCTAGATAGAGGACACCATAACTGTAGATTTTAACCTTGTAAAATTACTTATTGCAAATAGATTCTTAATAAAAACTAAAAAGATACAATGGCACACACAAACACACACTACATAGATATTTTTACCCTGGAAACCTAAATTGGGAAAACCAACAACCTATTTAGAGTCACACCTCTAATCGTCTTTAGTCATCATATTCTTCATTGTTTACAATACAATATACATATAGGATCCTGCAACATCCAAACCCCTAATCCATTGACCCAGATTAGTCAAAAACCCTAATTCCTTAACTGAAATTAGAAAACCATCGGCGAGAACCATGTGCCAAAAAAACACCAAAAATAGACACAAAAACTGCCAAATTGTTTTTTTGGGGGGGGCACGCACACCCCCCCCCCCCCCCCCCCCCCCCNCATGGGACCATTATTCCAAAGAATATAACACATACCCAACATTCTCCCACTTGTTATTTTCTTTTCATATAGGGGGTTACAGGATTACATAGTCTAGAATCTAGGGCAACAATACCCATACATCCTCTACACCAAGATAACTTCTTAGTTCTCATAGATTTTGTTAATGAATATGAAACATTCTTCAAAATTTCCACCTTCATCAACAACACCTTCTTTTCGTAAACCATGTCTCTCACAAAGTGATACTGAACATCAATATTCTTTATCTTTTAATGATAAGCCAGGTTCTTTTCTAGGAAGATTGCACTTTGAATATCACAATATATCCTTACAGCTTGTTATACCAACCCAATACCTGGACACAATCTCTGTAACCATACAAATTCCTTTCTCACATGAGTGTCTTCCATGTATTCATCTCATGTAATTGAGAGTTCCACTATAGACTGTCATTTTCACATCCAACTGATTGCTCCTCCAAAACGTTTAAACACATAACCACTTGTAGATCTTATGTGATCTAGATCTCTAGGCTAGTTTTCTTTAACAAACCCATGTATGTACAACACTCTGTCAAATCCTAGTCTTCCTTGGTAACACACTCCATCACTAGTAGTGTCGTGCAAATACCTAAAACCCCTCTTTATTTTTGTCCAATGCTTTGTCCCTAGTTTTGACATATACCTACTCAAAACTCCCACTGCATGTGAAATGTCAGGTCTAGTATAGAACATTACATACATCAAACTACCAACCACACTAGCATACAGAACACGAGACATGTCCTCTTCCTCTTCCTATGTCTTGGAACACTGATCCACATATAACTTTACACCTAGAAGAATAGGAACCTTGACCGATTTAGATTCCTGCATATTAAACCAATGCAATATTGTCTCAATGCATTTCCTCTAATTTAACCAGAGTTTCCTATTTAACTGATATCTTTTAATTTTCATGCCCAAAATGAAATTTGTACCTCCAAGATCCTTCATGTCAAATTTAGAGGAAAAATGAGTTTTCACTTCTTTGATAATTTCCTTGTCATTTCGTATCAACAACATATCATTCACATACAAAACCAAATAAATAAGATGATCATGAACTAATTTGAAATAGAAACAATGATCCACTTTTCTCCTTGTGAATCCAAGTACCAACATATAAGAATCAAATTTTTTATATGACATCCTTGGTGATTGTTTTAACCTATATATGAAATTTTTCATCCTATATACCAACTCTTTCCTCTCCTTCACAACAAATTATTTTGGTTGCTTCATGTAGATTTATTATTTCATATCCCCATGTAGTAATGTTTTCTTCACATCTATCTATTCTACTTCAAAATCAAAAGCAACAACAACATATAAAATAAATCCAATAGAAGTTAACTTGGAAACAAGAGAAAAAATATCAACAAATTCAATTCCCTCTACCTAGGAATAACTTTTTGCTACTAATCAAGCTTTGTATTTCTCCACTTTACCTTTTGCATTAAACTTCTTCTTAAACACCCATTTTCTTCCAATGGGATTTCATCCAGTTGACAACTCCACTAGATCCCAAGCCTCATTCTTATCCAAGGTTTCCATTTCTTCAACCATGTCCTTTTCCCATATTTTTCCATCATATGAATCCACTACCTCCCTAACAATTCTAGGATCATCATCAGTAATAGACAAATAAAAATTTGAATGGAATTTGGGTGGAGTATGCCTTTCTGTTTTCCTTCTTTCCTAAATCGATCTCCTCAATACTGGAGTATGAGGATCTTCTTCTTCTGATTCTTGTTCTTATGTAGATTCTGATTCATTATCCTTCAAATCAAACTCTAATTTCTCTGGTTCTTCCTCCTTTGGTAGGACTTCCTATTTGACATCTTTTATTTCTCTAAATACCACATCTCGGCTATACACTACCTTATTATTTTCTAGGTTCGAAAGCTTCTAACCTTTCAAACCATATTTATATCCAATAAAGACACATTTTTCAGCCTTTTTTTATGTAGGTTACTCATGTTTTCCTTTGGAACATGAACATAGCCATCACATCCAAATACCATGAGATGTGTGAGAGAGGGTTTCTTACCAGTCCATACCTTGTGTGGAGTCTTGTCATCTATTGTTGATGAGGGAGATCGATTGACCAGGTAACATGTAGTTCCCAAAGCCTCTTCCTAGAATTATTGTCCTAACCTAGCTCCATTGAGCATGCATCTTGTTTTTTCCATTAGATTCATGTTAATACTTTAAAAAATACATTATTTTGAGGTGTATATGGAGTAGTATTCTACCTTTCTATACCACACTTCTTACAAAATTATTTGAATTCATTTCCTCAAAACTCTCCACCATTATCCATCCTCAACACCTTAATTATTTTCTCTATTTGATTCTCCACATGAGCTTTAAACTCTTTAAACCTATAAAAGATTTCATATTTCTTTGTGAGGAAATATATCCATATATTCCTTGAGAATTCATCTATAAATGAGACATATTACATAGATTTTCTCAGTGATGGAACCACTACAAGGAAAATACCCTCTAGAGGAGGTTTTGGCGGAAGTCCCTATAAAAATTGTCCAAAAATCCGTTTATAGCAGAGGACGCTAGCGGAGGCAAGCGAGTGAAGGTTTTAGCGGATGATTTTTTATTGTGCTTTTATAAATACATAACGCACCGGTGCTCTGAAAAATGGTGCGTCATTTTAGGTTTATTTCAAAAAGCAATATACTATGTTGCATTACTTAAATATGGACGCATCGATGCGCACCGTTTCTCTAAAACATGGTGCATTGTGGTAGGGTTACTTAAAAAATATATATATACTCTGCTGCGCTACTTAAATATTGATTCACCAGTTCATCTAATAATCAAGTGCACCATAACAAGGTTAAATAAATAAAAATGTTGACCATAAAATTCAATTTTACCATTTTCAATGTTGTAGAGCTCTCAAGAACCGATGCAAATTTTGCCTCTCTGAAGCGCCCTGTTGTCGGTGCTTCCCTTGCTTTCCTTCCTTCTGTCCATTTCTCAGTGTGTGGCTTTCGAATTTTTCCAAACAGTGGGAAAATTTGGTTTTTTGAACTACATGGAAACCATTCCTCCCCGACGAGGAAATGTCCAAGTAATGTATTTATTTATTTACAACTTGAACTTTTAGAGGATTAAAATTCAAAATTCAAATAAATTTCCACTGTTTTTATTTTTTTTTCTACATGGTGCGTTCGATTCATTCGGCTCGCACCACAGACGGTGCACCCTTAAAATTACAGGGTGCACTGAAACACCACGCCTAATTTTTTTCGGTGGTGCATTTGTAAACTCTACGCACCGGTGTGTTGGGTAAATTTTAATGCATCGGTGTGTTGGGTAAATTTTAATGTACCGGTGCATAATTTTACAGACACACCACCTAAAATAATATAGCTAATTTTTCGCGGTGCATTGAAATAATGTTAATGCACTGGGGTGTTATGTTAAACTACACACCTTATAAATAAGATATATTATTTTATGGGGTGCATTGGTAAACTTAAGCATCAGTGCATTAATGATTACCCAACACACCTCCGGAAAAAAATAGAACCTAAATGCCAAAGTACTGTAATTATCAATTTTTAAAAAATTATTGGTGCAGTGCGTCTTCTTTCATGTAACGCACTAGTGCATGTCGAGAAAGCCTACGCACCACAACAACAATTGTTTTAAAAATGGTTTTACGGTGCTTTAGGATTTTAAGTTTTTATTATCTTAGCTAGTGTGTTGGTTAACCTTAACGCACCGGTGAGGTACGGTTATACAACGCACCATATAAAATAATATAACAAATTTTATACGGTGTGTTATGTTACATGTTTGCATCGTAGACGATGATCACAAGTAATATACACACCGCGAGTGGTGCTTGGTTGTTTTTTGGGCACACCAGTCATGAAATTTACTTATTTTTTGAAAAACATTATTTCTCCGTATTTATAAAAAAAAATCTCATTTACTAATTTTTTTTATGTTTTATGTATCAGTCTAATGTATTTTATATGTTAATCATGCATAGACGTCAACGCAGAGAGTAGCAGCAGGAGAAGCAATAGAGGGTTGACCTAGACAATGTTGTATGAGATTGGGAGGTGAGGGAGAGTGAGAGGGATTTGTACCCTCACCCTATTATTGCAGCAACCCAAGTCCTCTTGAGGAATGTAGGAATCCTTAAATACTATGATGAGACTACATCCATGAAGGGGCACTCTGGGTTCTTGGTGCAGCTGATCCATCGATGGGATGTCAATCAACAGGATTTTCGTGTTGAGCCTGATCAATGGTACCAACCCACTAAGGATATATAATTTATCACTAGACTATCCTGGAGAGGGGAGGATTTTCCCTAGTTCCCTGATGTCCCAATCAATATTGCAACAGAGAGTGAGCTCATGTACTCTCATATATATATATATATATATATATATATATATATATATATATATATTACTATTGATGTAATTTCTCCTGCTGATTTTCAGTTGTTTGGTGGACAACTACGAATCACTTCTTTCATTGCAGAGGAGGTTAGGTTCCTCTCACTGTTAGTGACGACCATTTCTGATGCAACCGCACTCCTCGGAGCATGACTACTTCACCAGGACCTTCTTTCCTCTCGGCCCGAAGAGCGTCAATGCTCTTCTATCTCCAAATCGGAAGATCTGCACCCACATTTCTTGTCTCGCAATCCTCTTTACTTACTTATCGGAGGATTGGAACTTCGCGCTTCGCGAGTTCTCTACTGACCAACTGGGCTCTCGAATCCCCGAGACCCGACGCGCCAGTCGCCACTGACTTCGTTCTTCTCCTTATCGGAACTTCGCTCCTTCATGTCTTCACGACTTTTGACACCAATTGCTTAGGGTTTCAACCTCCGATGTATGAGACGCCGAGACGTCTAATCGCAATCTCGCTCCCTCACGTCTTCGTCACTCGCGAGCTCAACTGATTCCTACCTCGACTCCCGATAACCGAGACGCTGAACCTCTGATGGTTCCTGCCACCTGTCTTCCACTATCACCTGTGGCCCACGCTGCTTACGTAACTGTCGGACTATCGCCTCTCGCGCTCTCGTGACTTCCGTTACGTAAAACTGGAGTCTTACCTCACGAACTCCCGATATGCTGATCCATGAGTAGAACCCACGCTCCTCGTGATCCCGATCGACAGCTCCTGCCCTTCCAAGATTTAAAATTCTTCCGCTCCTGCACTGTAGCCTTCTCGCACCTCCGCAAGATCCAATCGTCCTCGGAGCTTCGCGAAATCTCCTTGGAGAAATTCATCCGTCCGTTTCTTCCTCGTTCAATCCACAAAACGACGAGTCGTTCTTCCATAGGACTCGTCACCTTGCGCGAAACCCTGCGACGTCCCTTGCAACCTTCAAGGCACAAGTTTGTTTATCCCGTCCTTCGACGATCTCGAAGGTCTATCCTTCCTGAGATTTTCTCCCAGCTTTCGAGTCCCTTCAAGAAACTCCTTACACGCAATCCTTGCGGCAAATATTTAGACACACTAAGTGTTGAAGTCTTCTTCGACTCTGTGCACTCCTGCAGCAACAGTCTTCCAATAATCTGCTCAGAAACGCAACTCTGAGTCTTCGTCTAGCCTTCGCACGCCTTGCACAGCTCTGGTGCCCAACCTACACTTCTAGGAACTTAGAACAAAAGTTACCTCTACTTGAACCCTTCTGTCAACGCACTCCTTGCGGACGATTCAACTGCACTCCTTGCAGGAATTCTCTGGTTCAGGATAGAGAAACAATTGAACCTAACTCCTTATCCTCATAGACTTCAATTCGACCATGAAATCACATACACGACATATATAAAAGAAAATGTATGACAAGAAGCAAACATTCAATAGCAGATTAGCATAAATACACAGAGAACAACACAAGCCATGAATTTGAATCAGAACTCTTCTATTAATTCAAATTTATGTACATGGGTGTTCTTCATACACTTCTTTGCATGCTTTTTTTCTTCTCCTGAATGCTTCTGAATGAATCATACAATGTACAAAGGAGGGTGTCTATATCCCGTTTCCCTCTTGGATTCTACGCTACCAATCTGGAACTAAATATTCTATCTACTTTACATTAAGTCTATTAAATGCCTCATCTACCTAAGGACGAGATCTATCCGCTCAAGGTCCATGACAATATACAAAGTGCGCTTCATTAAGTCTACGCATTTAAGTTGGCGCAACAATATCAAGGTGCTTTCAAAAAAGAAGTTTGTGCTGGCTTGTCCAGTTATCTCCTGCTTTTCGCGCTGGCTCGCTTGACGTGGGCGATGCTCTTGCATCAATTTCACACTTTACCAGTGATGGGAAGTGCATTAGTTATGCTCGTTTGTATCATTTTGATTCTTTGGTACAGAGGCCACGATGTATTAGATGGTTTTCCATTTTTTTTCGGAAATTTTGTATAGCTCTAGATAGATGTCGTGCTATGATACATGGGAGGGAGAACTTCCCTTTTGATTCATAGTTGTTTTGTTTATTTTTTGAGAGGTTTCTAGAGACGAGGCCTACTTTCTTCCGTTATCCTTATATTTTGATGACTCAAGTGTGGATGCACATGTGGGGTGAGATGATTCCCAACAGGGGGCAGCTAGAGTTTATGGCCAATATTTCGACTGAAAAACTAGGGCTACTAGCCAGTGAGGCCGATCACATGTTTGTGATGGTGTCGTGTCCTTACACAAGGCTGGATTGGAAAGGATTTACGAACATACTCTTCACACCGGATGAGCCACTAGATGTTAGAGGTAATATTAGTGTTTTGTTTAAATTAATCTAGTTTCATTTTAATGTCTTACTTAATTAGAATAAAATTAATTCTAACACGTTCTTTAACTTGTTTTATTAATTTTTTTAATGAAACTGTGTAATTATTGTTTTGTACTATATATTTTAAATATATTGGCACATTACTTAGGGGAATGCCTCCTCCCCCGCCATATGCAAATGAAGAGATTCCTAAGTCCATGGTGGGTCAGGGTCCTCGGGTGCACTTTTGGTTGAGTTGGGAGTCTTCCCTGTGATGATCTGAGACATCAAGACATATCCTATGCTCTTATATATTTGGAGAGAGATGTTGTGTGATATGATGCCTCTTATGTGTCATATCATCGGAGCTTCCAGGATACTAGAAGCAAGGAGGGTTGTCGATGATATGTGCTCTTCCTCCTGTACTCATTCATCCAGTACCCATTCGACTAATGAGGGTGGTTGTGATCCTTATCCACGTCACCCTCCTCCTCCTTCACCTCACCTAGATGATCAAGCAACACCTATTCCTCCACGGTGTTATCTTTCGCTTCCTCCTAACCATCCATCATCTTCTACTATAGACCATGCCTCCACTACTGTTGTAGATATGATTATCACATCGGCTGGAACATATATGTTATAGAAGTTATTTGACTTGTTCATGATATATATATATATATATATATATATATATGTTGCATTTTTTTATGTTCATGCATTTTTTATGTTCATGTTGATGTACTTAATTTATATGTTGATGTTGATGTGTATATTGTTCGGTCATGTTATATATGTTTGTTAAATGTGCTTGATAGATCTATATGTTATAGCAGTGTTCATTAGATGTGCATTTTTCTTGTAAATTATGATGATGTACTTAATTAATTTATATGTTGATGTTGATGTGTACATTGTTAGGTCATGTTGTATGATGTGTATGTTAAATGATGCTTTTTAGATGTGTGTGATGATGATGTTAAACAATGCTTGTATTTTGTTAGATGTGTGTGATGATGATGTTAGACAATGCTTGTATTTTTTTAGATGTGATCATAATGATGATGCCCTATTAGATTATTAGATTTGTGTGCTAGCTAATTAATTACATTTATATTTGCTAGAGGTATATATAATTAGATGATGTGAGCGAATTTAGATGTGTATTTTAGATGATGTTTATGTTTGTTAGATGGTTATCATCATGATGTTTATTTTTATTAAATGATCTTTCAAAATCTTCCCAATCTAACAATTATATTTCAAAATCTTCATATTAATGTCATTGTAATCTTAGTTATTAATTTTTAAACTGGTATCGCATTAATATGTTCTTTAAAAACATATTAGAAATTTAATTTTTAAATTATAAACCACATTTTTATATAATATTTCTTTTAAATCTACAAAATACATGAACATCAACTCAGTTTTTGAATCATCATGTTAACATATTATCAAAAAGGTTGTACTATTAAACATGGATATCAACCATATTATTACTTATAATATCAACATAGATTATTAGGATAAATAAGAAACTATGTAAATTAAAAGATTACCATTCAATATATAAACATGTTGCCAACTATAAAATTATATGTCGTTTCATTCATATATATATATATATATATATATATATAATAATAATAATAATAATAATAATTAAATAACTCATGCATGGTTTAAAATACTTATAACTCAAATGCTCAAGGAGATACAATGCAAATCTTAATATTTCCTTAAGAGATTTAAGGATCAAAGTCATATGACTAACGAAAGTTCTTTATACAAGTGCTTGAGTGTGTCCAAGGATAAGCGGATTGTTAATAAATGAATAAATGCCACCTTCTATACACATCAGAATGCTAACACCATTGTGACAATGAAAAAATGTTTTGGAAATATTTTTTTTTAGGTTTCAATGCTTCAATAGTGTGTTGGTAAAGGGTCAAACTTCTAACATCTTGAGGCCTTTTTGAAAAAAAAAAAAAAAAAATATCTCAGATGTGTATTTTGGCAATTACTAGTAATATTAAATTCTTAAATACTTCAAACTTGACATATTTCTCCTACAAGGAAAATACTTTTCTATCATTTTGGTTAAATGTTATCATTTCCATTAATTGTTCCAAGAAGTTTGAGAGTGGTTTCAACATAATAAAAGTTTATATGGAGAAATTAGAATTTCATATCCCATTAAAAGTTCAATTGGTTTGACATTTTTTCAGGATTTCACAATTGGAAATACTTAGTTTTAAGTGTAAAAACCTTTGTGAATATTACCAATTATATAAAATGCCAACTATAAAATGTTTGGAGAAATTTTTCTGAAAACATGTTGTATGACTTTATTATAAAAATCATTCTTAAAATTTTATATTAAACATGCAACGACATATAACTATCTTCAAATAACAATACAAAATTATATTTCAATCAATCATTCCATGCAATCACAAATAATTTGAAAGACAAACACATCACGCATCAAACTGACTGTTAACCAACTAAAATTGTTCAAAGATTTGTTATAATTAAATTTCCATTTCCTCCATCACAAGATGAATAAAAACAATATAATTAGTGAAATAAATATAACAAAAAGATACAACAACAATACAAATGATGAAATAAAACATGTACATATCACTCTTCGTTATCATGACCTTGATTATCTTCCTTGCTTTGAATGATAACATTGTTTTTCTCAAAAATATGTTTTGATCTAGGGTCGTGTCTTAATACAAACCACCAATCCCTATTCAATGCATCTAAGTAAAAAAATACTTGGTTGCAGTGTTTTGGGAAAACATAAGGCTCCTTAGCTTCATCCCACATCTTTCTAGATTTGATACATATCATCCCACTATCACGATCTTCCTCTACATTATTTCGATCAAATGTGTCCCACCACTTGCACCTAAAAAAAACACATTGGAAATAAGATAAATCCACTCGAATGATGTCTTGTATCTTTCCAACATAACCTAATTTCCCCTGTATTAGGTTTCGATCATGGTGGATAGCATGAATAGATTGGTCGAAATCGAATTTCACTCCATAGTCTTGTGTCATGTGTCCATAATCGACATCCTCTGTGCGAAAATGATGTCCATATGTCCACATAGATGGGAACAAATGCACCTATAAAAAAGTGAAAACTTCACAGTGTCATGTGTCTAATAACCCAAACAATAAAATATAAAATATAGATGTTACAATTCAAAGGTACATTATGAAGTTAAAAAATGTATACAAAGAGATTATTACCGAGATGGTGCACCCAATCCCTATGTTTAGTGCATCCTCTTCAACATGCAGGTAATGACCGGATGCACCATATTTCTCTTTGACTTGGTCCACAACCCAATTATTGGGGCATATCATTGGCATATTTTCTTTTAAACTATCAAGGTAAGGCATTCTTATACCATTCAATCGTCTAAATTATTTCCTATCGTTGTCCCATTTCCTCCTCTTTTCTTCATACAGTGCAACCCATTACTGTGTTGCCTCCAAATTGTAAAGAGTGAATTTATTGATGGCATCAATTTCTGAATTTTTCGATGTGTATATTCATGAAATCAAACCAACATATATTACATATGAGATAAAAATATACATTATGAAGTTTAGTGTGAATAGTTACTTTGTATAAATTTGACAAACGATAAGCCACTTACTCTTTATCAAGTGTCTGTTTCCATTCATTTGGAGAAGCTCCCCTTCTCTTTTGTCTTCATCCCTTTTATCATCCTAAATCACCTCACCTAGTGTGTTGTCAATCTGATTGATGTACTCATTGGCATAATATAAAGACTGATATGATATGTATGCCTCTGCCATAAACCCATTGGGTTTTTCCCTTTGTCAAACAAATCCTTTAAATTTCTTCATGTACCTCTCTAAGAAGAACATCCAACAACAGGAGCCCACTCTGACTAATTCAACCTCATCTACTAGGTGAATTAAAATATGAACCTTCAAGTCCATGAAACTCGTCGGCAGTTCCTTTTCAAACATACAAACAATCTCAACTATCTCTTGATGCCATCATGAAATTCTAGCCATATGAATCTCCTTTGATGTGATCCAATGTAAAAATGCAAATAATTTAGATATGGCATGTCATAGGTCCTAGGTGAAGTCATGGTTCACACACCCATGCATGAGTACAGGATAATGACACTACAAAGTAAACACATTCAAAGTTAATTATGTTTTATCCCATGCCATACAAATTAAAACAAATATTAAAATCATGTTTTTGACATACCTACTCTTAGAAGGTTCAAATGGTCATGTGATTTCAACCCCCACAAACGGTATTCCACAGTGAAGTTATGTTGTAGTGAGGACCCATATAAATAAGGAACCTTCAAACCCAATATAACTTCTTTTGCCAAAGAAATATCATCTTTCTTCAAAATCCATGGGACATCACCTTCTTTGAAAGACCAAGAGGGACCATCCTCTCCTCTACTTTCTTGTCTTGGCCAATGTTTCTTTTTAGTTTTTGAAGAAATAATATCTCTCCTAATAGCCAATGTATTACTTTATTTTGATGATATGTGCCTCCATAAATAAGATGAAACATGTTTAAATATATGCATGGAACCTAGTAATTGAGAAATCTTAAGATCCTCCCAATATGGGAGATCATAAAAGAGATATTTCCTTTTCATCCCAATGGGAATTTCCTTAGCATAAGTTTCAAATAATTCTGGATCATTAAACATAGGATCCCCATTTGAATTGAACATTTTTGTAATCTCCTTCTCCTTCTCTCTCGTATTCTCTCAGCCATTCTACTGGTATCATTATTACAAGCCTTTGGGTTCTCTTTGGTTTACCATTGAAAGAGGATGTTTCTCTTCCGTAGGGGTGTTGTTCTGGGAGGAATACCCTTGAGAAGTTGTACACTGGATTTTGTAAGTGGTTGGACCACCTATCCTTCAGAGAAGGTCCAAAATATTTACATCCATGATACCCTTTTGTTACAAGACCTGTGAAATTATTAATTTATACAGAGCATGTTAGCATTGAATATTAGAACAATTGCAGCGAATTAAATATGGAAAAAAATAGTGTTACGTATATAAAAAAATAAATAAACATGTAATTTACCAAAGAAAACTCCTAAGCCTGGAAAATCATGTGTGGTGTAAGAACATATGCCATACAATGTAAAAATACTCTCGGTTGTGATGGGTCTTGATACATCGTATACATGTATCCCTTCCAATAATTCCTTCAATTCATCTACCAATGGTTGTAGCTAGACATCCATATTCTTCACTTGTCTTCTACTAGGGACTATAAGAGCCAACATAAGATATTCATTCTTCATGGAAAATCATGGGGGGATATTGTTATTGATCACTACAACATGCCAAACAAAACATATGGTGTTTTGGAGGGAATATGGGTTGGCGCCATCGATGGCTATGCTGACTCATAGACTTCGTACTTCATCCTTGAATTTTTTGGACCACGTATCCTCTATATGCTTCATGGCTATTGAATCTGTTGAGATTATCATAACTCCCGAATCAGTTCTATGTGAGGCATGTCATCCCTGCAACATAGATAATTCTTTGCCATGAAAGAGCCTTTGAATCCTTGGGATTATAGGTACATGCCTCAATATTTTATGAGGAGGACCATGTGATTTACCATTTTTATTTGATTTATGGTACATGGCATGCCCAAATTTTAGACATATCTCTTTGTCTGCATATTCTCTTCTATATAGAATACAATCATTCGCACATGCATGATATGATATGTACTCAACACCCAACATTTTCAACATCTAATTTTCCTCTTCGTAGCTATCGGGGAAGACATTATCACTTGGAAGAACCTTATCTTTGAATAACCTGCAGTTAGTGGGAAATAGAAATGTACAATGTCATTTAACATTCATAAAATCGAACATTTTTAATGTTGATTGTGTGTCAATATTTCTCAAAATATAAGGGACTTGATGGTCAGTTACCTCAATATTACCGAGAAACATGAATTTGACATGCCAAACGTTTCTTTCAAGTTGTACAGTAACATTGTTGTTCCTAACTTGGTAGACTTTGACTGGATAGGTCCAAAGAGAGGGGTGGTGGAAGCATATTTCAGGCTTTCGAAAAAGGTATCAGTGATATGAGCATCATCCCTTAGCTCATCATTCTGGAATGCATCTAACAATATTCTCTCCATGGCAGTCATATCCCATAAATAATCATCCATACCAACCTCTATTTGATTGAATCCATTTCCAACTTGTGAAGAACTACTATTGCTATAGTCATTCCTAATTGGTGAATCTGGACGTAGTGGGAATTGAATAGCTGGTTGATTCAACTATTCTTGGTATGCTTCCTCTTTGAGTTGTGCTCTTATTGCAACCTTCTCTTGATTTGACATTGTAGTGGGGTGAAACAAAATATGATAGGTAGGTCACTCATCATCAAAATCCTTATTTCAAAAATATTGAACATTAGTACATCAATGATATTAGTAAGCACAATGCAATTGGTTTGTTCAAATTACATTATACTAAACAATTATTACCATCGCTGACCCAGATGGATTGTGAATGGAAGATGGCATGTTAAAATTAGCAGTGTAAAGCAGTTGTCCATTTTCATCTACCAACTACTTGTGGTATGTTGCTCCTAATAAGAGATTCCAACGTTTTTGAACTGCTGGAATATTTTCTGCATCTGAACTCAATTTTGAATCAGGATCCTGCAAATTTGGATACATTTTTATTCAGATTGACATGGATTAAAAATATAAATTCAATTAGATAATCAAAATATAAATAAAATATGAACGTACTGGAGATGGAAAGGGAGAACTCCGTGATGGAATTTGAGCAATCTGGAATGGGATGGAATTTTGAATAATTGACCATTTGATATTATAATCTTTTCTCCCTAGATTTGAGAAAAATCAACAATAAATTTTTAAGAATAAGACGACTTTAAGAGGAAAATGTATACTATGAAGTACTGCAAGTCATGTGGATGCATCCTAAAAGATAATTTAAGATGGATATACTATTTTATGTGAAAATAAAAATTCATATAACTTTTAAAGCATAACGGTGCGCTTATTTAAACAAAACACATTGGTGCGTCTATAACAACATAAAGCACCGGGGAATTTAATTACTAACCGCACCAGTTCTCTAGATTTTAAATAAATAAAAACGAATTATATGATATGGGTGCTCCGAAAATATTTAGTGCACTGGTGCTTTGTATAAACAAACACGCTGGTGTGTTATATTAATAAACACATTGGTGTTTCGAAAAACTTAAAAAAAAAAAATGGATTTTTTTTTACAATTGAAAAATGAGCGGGAATTTATTTTTCGAAAATATCATTTCATAAAATCCTTTAAATAGTAAGAATTTATTCATTGTTTCATTATTTTGCCAAAATTTACAGGGGAGATATTTGTAAGAGAGACATACCGGGGAGCACTGTGGAGCAACAGAATACTTTGGAACAACAAAATTATTCAGAAGATCAAAATTTGCAAGATATGATGATTCACTCAAAACCCTTTTCATAAAGTCCTTTAAATAGTATTAAGTTATTCATTAGCTCATTATTTTTCCAAAATTTACAAGGGAGATATTTTCAAGAGAGACATATCGGGGAGAAATGTGGAGCAGCATAATACTTTGGAACAACATAATTATTCAGAAGATCAGAATTTGAAGCGTATGGTGATTCACTCAAAACCATTTTGGAGAAAAAAAACCTATTCAAAAGATCATAATTTGAAGGGTTTTGTGATTCACTCAAAACCTTGCACAGTAAAAATTATAAATTTTACTGTTGATTTTAATAAATAAATAAAAAAATACATTTTCTATCCCTATTTAGATTTAATTAAAATTAAGAAAAAATTAAAAAATTCATACTTACCTTAAACCCTTTCTTCTTCTTGCTTATGTAACTACAAAATCTCAGCTTAGGGTTTAACTCCCTCTTGTTGGCAAATTCAGTGAACAAACAGTGAATGCTTGTCATTGATGGCAACAGTGAAGATGACAGGAAAACAGAAGACAAGTTCAGAGAGGTGAATGATCGAAAGAAGTGAATGACCGAACGCAGCGAGAGCCGTTATATTTGGTGCAGGGTCGTCAACAGCTGTCAGATCTGCAAAATCTGCGAGGAAGATAAGCCTCGGGAGAAAGAAGAGAAGTCCCGATAGGCATCGGGATATCGACCATCGGGAAATTGGAGTTCTCGAGGTCGTGTCCATTACGACAGCAGCAGTCGTGAAATCCCGACGGGATCTGGACCGTCCATTCGTGTAGATGCGTGGCAGCGATCGAGCGCCACCGGGAGAAGCTCGACAGGAGGGCTTCATCGGCTAATCAGGAATCGGAGTTTCACGATTCCCGTGAACAATTACAACAGAAACCCTGAAATCACGATGAAAGAAATCCCGACTGAACCTGAACCGTCAGATCAACATGTGATCTAGACCGTCGATCCAACTCACGACAGCAGAACACGTCATCTAGGGACACGTGGCGAAAGATCGTCATGTCCCTGACTGGAAATTCAAAGGATTCACGAGATGCGAGGTCACGATTTAATCAAGGACCGTTGGATCAAGAGGACACATGGCAAAAGATCGTCATGTCACTGACTGGAAAGTCAAAGTATTCACGAGATGCAAGGTCACGAGTTAATCAAGGACCTTTGGATCAAGAGGACACGTGGTGAAAGATCATCATGTCGCTGACTGGAAAGTCAAAGGATTCACGAGATGCGAGGTTGCGAGTTAATCAAGGACCATTGGATCAAGAGGACGCATGGCGAAAGATCAGAGCACCATAAATATCCATCTCGGAGTCTCGCCTATCGTGACTTGGAGTGACGAAAATCTCCATCTTAGGATCAACGAGATGCGAGATCACGAAATGATCCTGACCGTCAATACATCAAAAGATGCGGGCCATTGATCTGAGCTCCACCTCGGAGTCTCGCCTATCGCGACCTGGAGTGACGAAAAAACTCCAGCAAAGAAACAGCGAGATGTGACACCACGATACGATCCTAACCGTCAATACACCAAAAGATGTGGACCATTGATCTGAGCTCCATCTCGGAGTCTCGCCTATCGCAACTTGGAGTAACGAAAATATCCAATGAAGGAACAATGAGATGCGAGATCACGATGAGATCAGGACCGTTGATTCACCAAGATCATAAACCGTCGATCAAGGTCGATGAAGATCAAGAGTTCAACTATCTCAGAGAAGACGAAGAGTCTTAAACTTCCAGAGAGACTGAGGAATCTCAGTATAACATGCAGTGATGCTGGACACGCGGGGCAAACCACCAGAGAAGTTGAAGAGTCATGATGATAATCAAACAGAGCACTCGAGAGGTGGAGGATAACGGTGCAGAGTCAGTATGCAGAGGCATTGTGAACACTGCATGCACAAGGTGCACAGAAGCTATAAATACATGGTACAGAGAAGAGATGGGGTTGTTGTTGCTGTTGGAGGTTGTTATGAGTGTTGTTGGTAAAGGTGATTCAGATGTGAAGAAGGAGGAGAGTGTAGTAGTTGAATAGCACAGAAGAGGAACTGTGCAGAGAATGGAGATGGCACATAGAGCATAAAAAGCAGAAGACCAGACAGCGCAAGTGATGTGAGCAGAAAGGCAATGAGGCAGACAGAGCAACAAAATGCAGCAGAACAATGATAAGTCGGGTAAGCCATTGTTGAACATTATATCACTGTAATAAGTTTTAGAAGAA
>ML777508.1:324787-344823 GCA_009831015.1 Picea engelmannii
CCGTCTCAGTTGTCCAACACCTCTATCACTTCACAATTAGGGATTTTCATTGTAGGCATTTATATTTAATGGGTTTGTGTTTCTATATATAAGTCATTTGACATGTGATGCAAGGGGACTATTGAGCACTCAACACACCCTAAACGCCTTATGAAATTTTATCACTTTTTGGGTACCACTTTTTTTCTTCACTGTCTGAATTGATTTCACTTTGGGAAATGGTTTATCTTTGTTTTGTTTTCATGATTCTTATCATCAAGTCATGTTTGCTTGAACTTGTAAAACTTCATGTCTAAAAGAACTTGACACTCGAATTAAGAATTAACGGCTAACACTACACCTAAAACGCTCAGGTTTGACGTCGAAAAAATTCAATCAAGTAAAGGGACCACACAGTTACAACATTCACCAAGCACTGATCCCAATCGACCTCGGTAGAAGGTGGAGTTGGTTTGTGTAATTTATTCACATGAAGTTTCAAGATATAGCCGATCCCCTTCGGCATCGGAAAAATACGGGAAGGATAGACATTAACAAAGGACATAAAGAAATCACCGATAGTCGATGGACGATGCACTTTATCGGGGTTGGGGAAATCTAGAAAGGTTAAAAAAATCATTTTTTCTACGAAAAACATATCCTTGATCGTCGATACCCGATGCGTTTTTGGCATCAGGACTTTTTCGACAGAGTCGATCTGAGAGCGCTAGGGTAGATTTATCATAGATCGTCGATCCTTGATAATTTTTTATGTCGGTAAGATAGGATTGGGTTTTATAACGTATAGCTTAAAGAAAGTCTCGATTCCAATTAACACAATCAAATGAAGTCATTGGTATCGAATGTCACATGTCTTTATCACGTAATGGGGTTGTACAGCCTAGTTTCATCTTGAGTCATGTTAAGGTTCCCTCGGTCCTAGTCACACCTCCTAGTTAGATTTTCCACATCATCTCTGTATGACAAGATTGATCGGCGTCGGAGATTTTGCAAGAAGATGTCAATGAAAAAAAATTGAAGCACAATCCTGACCCCTAACGCACCAACTGGAGTAGTGAAACGATGGGATGTTTGCGGCATAAGATACGATCATATTTGGACATTTAATAGGCCATTTCATGCTTGATCCCGCATTTGTTGCTACCTTGTGCACTGATTAAACAACATCAATTTGAAATCAGCGATAGGCCACGTTACAACCCGCGCCCGCATCGTCAACCCATGATGAATTTAATTTTAAACATATTTGAAGATCTGGCGGAAGATTTAATGAAATTACACTCATAACCCAAATTGAATGGTTGATGCGATAAGGTAAGTTCATCCCTTTTTAAATCTCTAGAACGTTTTTGAACAAATTCATTATGTGCACAAGTTTGAATTCCAAAGCATCTGAAGGATCAAAGCGAGCATCTCAAGAATGTATTGATCCTAAAATTATAAAAATCAGGTTAAAAAAGTTGCAGAGGTATGTGTTCAAGTTTGCCAAAATTCGATGGTTGTGATTTATATATGCATCCAATTTTCTTGCATAGTCTCTAAACTATGTTCTAATTGTAGGTAAAACTCCATCAAGAAATCCAACCACCTGACATTCGCCAAGAGCACCTAGGATAAAGGAAACTGAGACAGGAAAAGGTTCTTCTCTTGGTGTGGCGACGTAGCTGGAATATGCTCCCAAGGCAGAACCAATCATAAGAACCACAACAAAGAAATATTTTGTCCAATCTCCGGTCTTCAATGATACAGAGGGAGCCACTGGATCCAAAGTAGTGTTCCCACAGTGGGGGGACCTTTTCAATACAATCTGCCAAGAGGAGTACCCAAAGTATATCCCACACAGTGACCTGGACGAAAGGGCACTCGATGACCAGGTTTTCCCAAACATTTGACGGTCTTATCTGCACATGGTAGCCATCAGAATCCTGGTTTTCCCTTGCATAGAGGTTTTGAAGTGGATAATCGACCATACAGACACAAAAAATTGTTTAATCAACGATGAGAATGGTGCGTGTGTCGGAGTTTTGCTCCCGACAGAATTCCAAAAATACTAGAAGCTCAGAGACCCAGAGGAGCGACTAAACACAGACTTCGTATTGAAGTTCTACGAATTCCACAACACCAGCCGGCTGATGGCCTCATTGTGGAAGGAGGACAAGAAGTTTACCAACCTAAGAAATTGCTAGTATGGGGTGGCCAACTTGAGAGATCCATACATATATTTGATGGCTCTCATCTGCCGACTATATGGAGAAAAGGACTGCTCCAAGTTTTCGTAAGCATGGATGCCTTTGGCGTACACAATGGCGATCTTTGGGAGAAGATTCAACCGGGGAGAAATAATTTCCAAGCAATTGAGCACCTGTGTACATCAGGCTCAGACGATGAAAGAAGTGGAAACACCCTCTTTCCACATGGCCTCTTACCTGATCGATGTCATCTATGCAAGAAATGTCTTCATTGAAATGAATTTAAGATGGAATGTTGTGGAGCTCCCGGTCCACGTTTATTTCAGAATACTATGGGAGAACATCTATAAAAAAATCTTACACACTCATCTGCGATGAATTCATCGCTCGTTTTTATTTTATTATTTTTAAGAAGGAATGTCGAAGATTATCCACAGCATCCAAGAAAATGGTAGCAAAGGTAGGCCATTAATATTAAGACGAATGCTCAACTTATATCAGGGTGTTCGTGGCCACCGGAGCACCACATCTCCTACCCACTCATGTCCTAGACTGACTCGTTGTGGGAGAAATTTTCTATCAGACTATCCTGCAGGGCTATAACGCCACATTAGTCAAGGAGAAGAAGTGGGATTTCATACCCTACGGTTTCCATGTGGAGTTTTATTTGGTAAAGGATACTGCTCAAGACAAACAAGAAGGGTTGATTGAATAGGGGTTCCTGACAGGCCAATTCCACAAGCACGAACCTAAAGGACCACTCCTCCAACATGCTTCACATGTATCATCCTGTTGGCCACACTCATGATAAGTTTTAGGATGAAATTTTCACAGAGTGTGCCCAGGACTGGGATGGGGTGGTACATAGAATGGCCAACCCAATTATGACCAGGTTCAAGGCCATGAGCATGAATAGATAGGTGGACACAATAGAGAAGTCATCTCAAGATGCCCTCAGAGCCAGGGAATAAATTAGGGCAGAAGAGACCACATAGGCATAGAGAAGGGGATTACTCTTTCTAGAAGGGGCATAGAGAATCATTGATCAATTGAAAAATGACCCTAATATGATATAAATGACGAGGATTCCCACTGATGACCCAATCGAAATCCGAGGAGAGCCAAGTGGCCTAGAGCCAATGCAACTTGAAGAAATCACTGAGTCTGAAAACCTTGAAGTTCCACCACCACAGACCAGATCACCAGGGGAAATTTTGACCCATCCTAAGATAGCGAGGACATCGGGAAGAAAAAGTGTACCCAATCCCTTGTTCGAATTGATAACCGTCTATGATTATGAGGAGAGTTCAGAGGTGTCCCTGGTGACACCAGTGCAAATTACAGAGGAGAAAAGACCAAAGAGAGAATCTACACCATGTCCTGATGCTCCAGTTCAGAGTCCCCCACAAAGCGAGCATGAGGTTGAAAGTTCCTTAGACACTAAGCCACTCGACGTACAGGGAACCCCAATGGACAATTCGAGGGATGATATAGGATCGGGTGGAAAGGAAGAAGAAATTCCACACCAGGAAATCAACATTTCAACAGTCGATTACCAAGTAAGTACCGAACTTTCCCCTGGTTTCTTAGTTTTGGCCGATACCTTACCAGCAAATGAGAAACAACTGGAATTCGAGCCATCGAGACATATAGAAGAGGTTCAGGAACCTATCCTAGAAAAAATATACACATTCGGGATCCTGGGAAATACTCTAACTTGGGGAGAACAACAAATCACTGAACCTGTTGATGAGGTCATTGATATACAAGAAAATGCCTATGACCGAAAGAGAAAATCCATCATGAAGAGAACCACTAAGAAGAGGAGGCTTACATTGGATAGCTCGATTCTCATCACCACAGAGGAAAAATTGATCAGCACAAAGCATGCCAAGACGTCCGAGCTTATTGTCGCAGGGATGGCTATCACAGATACCACCCTTGATAGAGAAAGAAAAGATGAAGAGGAGATGGTCGTTGCGCTAAAGGAGTTGGAGCATCTGCACCATTTGGCGAAATACTATCAGGACTCCACACAAGCCATGGTGTTTTTGAGAAGTGAGTTCCAAGATTCCAATGACAAATTCATGAATGAACGACACCTTTTCACTGTAGGGATAACCGACTTCCAAGAAGACACCCTTATGGCGCTATCGACCTGCAAGGAAGTGGAAATATGGTACGAGAAGGCCCACCAAGTAGTGGAAAGAATTGATTACATCAACGTGGTTCAAAAGGGTCAAGACGTCGAAGAGCATGATATTCGAGTGTTGAGGGACATCAGCATAGATCGGATAAGGAAAGTGGTAGAATACTGGGTGAAAATGGCACAGGAACCTCAGCGGGAGATTCAGGAAAAATGGGTCGATTGCGAAAGGAGTTGGGAAAAGATTATTCGGGAGATGAGAGACATTGACCTCCCAAAATTAGGCACACTCGAGGACATTGTCAACTTTCATGACATAGTCAAGCAACATGCAGAACAAGACTCGGCATGGACTGTGTAGATAGAAAAGGTGGCAAGCATGGCACCAGGTCAAGTACAGTAGTTCATGGAGAACCCAATCAAGGCTCGAGCAGTATTGTAGTAGTTAAGTGTCAAAATAGTTAAGTATCGGACACGGGTAGTAGAAGTAAAAGAAATCCTTTTGGCCCTGATGGACCAACACAGATTCCCACATGACAACACATGCGAGGAAATATTCGTCAAATGGTCAGGGTATGAGAGGATTCATCCACTTCAGTGAAACTATTTGATGAATCTTAGAAGACAGAGAGATGGAAGAGCCATGTGGCAATGTTTTGTTTTACTTATCTTTCACTTTTGATAGTTATTTTTAGTTAATGATTCATTATAAATAAGAGGATCGACCTTTTAGAAAGGGTCGATGGTTTTTTAAAAGACCCTCATTTTTGGAATTATGAAGAAGTATTTCCGAACTACCCTAATTGAGAAGTCATGTTTAGGACCGGAGACAAACTTTTGTTTTTCATCAAAGGCATGTGTGATTGGATTGGAGGAATTACTTCTGACTTTATTTCATGAATGGATGTTGTAATGAGTAAGAGTTTCTGAATCTATTGATAAGTTAGATGTTTCAGTATTTTTTGTAGTTCTTATCTCTAATGATGAAAGAAAATCATTATGTTAATGTGTGATTAATTCTAGAGCTAATGAAACTATTTTTCTTTCCATCATTTTATTGCATGTATGTTTTCTTTCGATAATTGTAAATCAGTCAATAATTGAAATACCAACAAGTTGATGTATTAGTACTAGGCATGTCACAGGTGTGAAAATCTTTGTCTGCATGCTTGAGCACAAGGGTTATCCCAAGCTCAGCCTTCTTCTGTAGTTAATATTCCCTCTTTTTCCAGTTGGTTTATATCAGCACACATATTTTTATCAGACCCATCTAATAAAAGAAAATACAAAAAGAGAACATTTAAACTAAAGGAAGAACTTTCACAAGAAGATATCATGTCAATCACTACGTAAATCCCATCAGTTATTTGGTCGGATCGAAATATCTAGAGAACCATTACACTATCAAATGTTGCAAAGTATAATTGAGCCTCAGTGGTGGGTTTGGTTCATGCTATTGATTTAAAGGGATTTAGGACCCCTCAACATAATTGGTGCTAGAAGGAGGACCTGAATGAATGAATGGCTAACAATATTTCTGATATAATATTTCACATAGCCTATAGATTCAAAGTAGCCCACTTGCATAGCTAGTCATTCTCAAGACATCCCACATAAACTGAGTCCTCCTGTTATGAGTAACTCACCCCTGCAAGAGGAATAAAATTTATTCCATGAAATACCTTATGCTATTTCCCATGAGGAGTTGAACCAGTTTAGAAGAATCACAAGAGCTTACGCCCGACAAATTGGATCACTACCCTTATCTCTGCTACTTCCTCATAGAAAACAAGTAAGCAGACCAGTGTTCGACACCCCCGGCCAAGTTTGTTTTCACACGGTAGAAGACCTTATTATTTTTCCCTCACCGAGATCAAACAACCCCTTAATCTAATCCCTGAAACACCAGCTAGTAACTACTCTAAGGTCGACAATTTTGAATCTGACGAGGAAGGGTTTAACTCGGATCGCTAAACTTCAGATTCGGACGACATGGAGGATAACAATGATCATAATGAAGAAAGGGGAAACCCACCTCAAAATAATAAACCTTGGTTTTCTAGAGATTCTCTGGAAATCTCTAGACAAGTACATAACCTCCCCCGACATCTAGAAAAGTAACTCCCTAAATTTGACCCTAAAACCTCAAGATTTCCTGAAGACCATATCAAAAAGTTAATACTAGCTATTAGACTGATGATTGTCCAACATGAAGATGTAGTATGCAGGATGTTCCCATATACCTTTGAGAATTCATCCTCCACGTGGTATTTTAACTTGCTTGTAGGGTCCATAACTAGTTGGATGAAGTTTCAAAAATATGTTTTAGACAAATTTGTAGAAGAAACCACTACATGAGCTTTAATGGACGAACTATTTGCTGCCACCATGAGTTCAAAAGAAAAGGTTAAAGAATTCAATCAACGATTTACCACTATCCTGAACAAATTTCAACCCGAAGCTAAACCCACTCAGGAGTTGCAAATCGAAGTACACGCTAATGCCCTCCCTGCTTCTATTTCGATGTTTGTAAAAAGGGTTGCCAAACATACCCTAGCTGAAAATTTCGAGGAAGAAAAAACAATTGAATTCCAAATCAAAAGGATGTAAAGAGGGTTAGGTCTCACTAGTTAAGAAGGAAACTCAACCTCCACCTAGGAAAGGAATCTTATTGACCAAACCCCCAGGGAAACAAATAGAACAAGGACCCGAAAAGGGAAGTGGAGACATAGAGGACCTACAATGGATGATAAAGAAGTTGTCAAATGAAATTGTAGAAATGAAAAGAAGTGCAGGGGAAGGAAACCAATGCAAAAGGCCCTATAAACCCTTTTTAAAAGAAACCCATCATTCAAATAAATTTAACCTCCCCTAGCCAACTTAAACATCGACCTGGGAAATGTAGCATCTGACTCTTTCTGTACCTATCACCAAGAGAAACATTCTGAAATAAACTGTCCACAATGGGTGCATGCCATGAATTTGATGTCCAATCGATTTCTAGATGAAGTTTCCCTTACCAAGCAATCAAGCGGCTCAATGATGAATATTGTTGATCAGGAAGAAGTCAACCCACCGGAAGAAAAAACCATGTTGTTGTGGGATCCTGACTTTCCAATGCCTTCCGATGATATATTTGAGATTCAAGAACCACCCGCGGAAGTCTTGGTTGTGAAAACGCAAAGTAGGGGTCAGGCGGTCTCAAACTTCAAGAGGAAAACAAGCATTCGATCATCCGAAAGCACCTTTTGTCTCCCAAAGAAATCCTATAAACATCTATACGCGAGAATCACCCAAGCTAGACTACAACATAGTAGAAGATCTAAAAAGATTGAAGGAAAATGTATCGGTCATGGACATGTGTAGAATTCCCCAACAAAAGGACTTTCTGTTACAAGCCTTGAAGTCAATATAAACTCCTATAACAAGCACTGACCAAGGAGAAAATTCAGCCCCCAAAGTTCTAAAAAATAAACCAATTGTGAATGCTTTCTCTGTAGACAAAAAAGGAAAGCCTATTGTCCCACCGTTCCTTATAATGTTTGAAGTCTTCAACAGAAACCTCCATAATTGTTTAGTTGACTCAGGGGCATCCTCTAATGTTATTCCATTATCTATCTGTAATAAATTAAATCCATCCCCTCTCAAAAGTGATAAATAAGTGATACAATTGCACAAAACCCAGGTGAAAGTTATTGGAGAACTCAAGGATGTCATTATCATAATGGCCACACACCCGAAATTTGTTCAAGTAATTGACAGCATTGTAGTAGATATACCAGAAGCTTATGGATTGCTACTTAGTCGAGATTGGTCTAAGAATTTGAATGGATACTTTAACACATAATGGGTTCACCTTTGTTTGCCATTAAAATGACATGCAAACATGATTAGGATCAATAGGGAAACGTATCTCAAACATATTGTCACTGATTTAGAATCCCTCAATGAACCTTCTTCGGCAGATTTCCCCATGCTAGGAAACTACTCATGTGATTCTAATTTTAGTAATTTCTCCCCTCTCTCATCTGATGTTCCTCTTACTCGAAACTCCAAAATGAATTTTCAATAAAATGTACCGACAGCGGTGGAAGAAACCCTCTTATGTCAAGAACCTATGTTGGAAACCATAGAGGAAATAGGTTGAGAGGAATAAGTTAGTAGGAAAGGATAATCTGATGGTTTTTTCCCACAAGTTTTGACCTTGTACTTTGATGGGTCTAAATCACAAGAAGGATCAGGAGCAGGGTGTATCCTCATTGATCCAAAGGGGAAACAAAATTTCCTATCCTACAGACTAGAATTTGAATGCACTAATAACACTGTCGAGTATGAAGCTTTAGTGCAAGGGATAAAGAAATCCATAGACTTAAACATTAAAGAACTAAATGTTTTCAGAGACTCTGAAATTATCATTAGGAAAGTAAGGAACACTATACACTGCAACTCTCCCCACCTGAAGAATTATCAACAAAAAGTGCACAGGCTAATAGAACAATTTGAAGCCTTCAACATTACAATGATCCCCATAACAAAGAATAATTTTGTTTATTCCCTAGCCACTGTTGCCTCGAGCCTATCCCCTTTAGAAGACTATGAAGCCTCCCTGTTCACTATGGAGCTACTCTACAAACCATCAGTGCCCAACAATATTTCTAATTGGAAAGTATTTGAAGGAGATGAACATATCATAAACTTCTTAACCAATCAGGAAAAGTTTAAATACCTGGCTATTGATGATGAAATATTCCAAGAGAAACTAGTAGAAACCGATCCCCGTGAACAAAGAGGGGAAACATATCACTCAAATAAAAAACTAAGGTTTCACACAATACCGAAAGGGGTAGCCAATTTGGAGAACCTCTTTGACTTAAGGGAAATATTTAAAGAGACAACAAACAAAAAGACGGGCAGTTATTGTCCCATGTACGAGACTATAAATTTAGGCACCCCGGAGAACCGTAAGAATATAAATCTTGGCAAGACAGTGTCTAAAGAAGAAAGGAAGGCATATCTCAAACTTTTAAGAGAATATCAAGATGTTTTTGCATGGTCCTACCAAGATCTAAAGACTTATGACACTCGCATCATTCAACACACAATCCTATTAAAACCTGGAGTAAAACCCTTCCAACAGAAGCTCCAGAAGTACCACCCATCTCTGGAACCCCTCATGTGTCAGGAGTTAAAGAAATTATTAGATGTTAAAATTATCTTTCAGCTTAGACACTCTTCCTGGGTAGAAAATTTGGTTCCTGTCAGGAAAATATCTGGGGAGATCCGCCTGTGTGGATTTCAGAAACCTCAACAGAGCATCAGAAAAGGAAAACTACCCAGTCCCACCGATGGAGAAACTCTTACAGACCATGTCTGGTTCTGATATTTTCTCCCTACTGGAGGGTTTTTCAGGTTACAACCAAGTTCTAGTTTCATAAGAAGACCGATTGAAAACTACCTTTTGAACCAAGTGGGGAACCTTTGCTTATAAACACATGCCCTTTGGGTTAATAAATGTAGGGGAAACCTTCCAAAGGGCCATGGACGTATCTTTTCGGGGACTAATCAACAAATTTGTAGTAGTTAATTTGGACGACGTGACTATGTATTCAAATAATAGAGAAGATCACATCCAACACCTAACCCAAATTTTCGAAAGGTGTAGGAAATACGGTATATATTTAAACCCTAAGAAAACTATATTTGGTGTCGAGGAAGGGAAACTACTAGGTCATATTATATCTCAAGCAGGAATTCGCATAGACCCAGAATGAATTAAGGCAATAGCTCATCTTCCCTTACCCCGCAACAAAAAGACTATGCAATCCTTCTTTGGGAAAATCAATTTTGTGAGGAAGTTCACCCCCGATTTCGTTGAAACTATCAAACCCTTACAAAAAATGATTCACAAATATGTTGAATTTAAGTGGGATAACGAATGAAAAACTTCTTTCAACAATATTAAGACTGCAATATCTCAAGCTCCAATGTTGCGAAACCCCAACTTTAGCAGAGATTTTTTCTTCTATACTCTTTCCTACGACCAATCGTTAGCTGCATTATTGACTCAGAAAGATGATGACAACAATGAGGCGTCGGTCTCATTTATGAGCACTAATCTCCAAGGGGCTGAACTAAATTATCCTGCTATAGACAAATAGGATTATGCAGTGTACAAGGCAGTAAAACATTTCAGATCTTACATCCTAAAAACCCACAAAAAAGTCATTGTGCCTCATCATGTAGTTTGATCCCTATTCACCAATTGTCCAAGAATTTGATCTAGATGTAAAACCTGCCAAATTGATTAAGGGATAAGGATTATGTAAATTGGTCATTGAAGCCCAAGATCAAGTAAATGAAGACTTCGGGTGGGAGAATGAATTGGCGTTATGGTGTAGTGAAGTTTTATATGTTCCCCCAGGGAAGGAGTCTTGGTATAGGAAACTAAATTATACCCTACATCACGGGAATTTCCCAGAAAACCTGAACCCTAAGGAAAGGAGAGCTCTCAAACTAAAATCGACACAATATCGCCTAATAAATTTGGTGCTCTTCCACATGAATTATGATGGGGTACTTTTAAGATGTCTTGAATGTGAAGACGCAAACAAGGTTCTGAAGGATCTCCACGATGGTCTTGCAGGTGGACACTTTGCAGGGAATACCACTACTAAAAAGATACTGAGAGCCGGCTATTATTGGCCTACTCTGTTTAGAGACGCTCACACATACGCTAGAAACTGTAAAACTTGTCAAATGAGCATAGGGAGGGAAAAGAGAGAAGTTTTACCACTCCAACCTGTGGCCATATCCAGACTATTAGAGAAATGGGGGTTAGATTTCATAGGAGAGATCACCCCGAGTTCTTCAAAACAACATAGATACATACTAACTGCTATGAACTATTTCACGAAATGGGCAGAGGCCATCCCTCTAACTCATGTAAATGAAAAGGTGGTGATTCAATTCATAGAACAATAGTTGATCACAAGTGTAATGTCCCCAAGGTAGAGCCCTGTTGTAAATCATGTCTATGAAGTAGAAAGCTTTCATTATGAATTGTAATTATGTTTTATAGGCTGGTGATCCAAGTCATATAAGTTAGTGGGCTTATGTATTATTAGGCCAGGGAGCCTAAGTGTTGAAGGCCAGGAGCCTGATTTTTTTTGTACATGTAATTATGCACAGTATTAATATAAAACATCTCTGCATGCGGACCGACCACGATGAATGAGTGATGGGGGACTAAGCATTCACAAAGCCTGGGTAAGGGAGAGGGGGTTGAGAGGTTGGAAGAGGGGCTAAGCTGAGGGGGCTTAAACCCTTGAGAATAATATTAAATTATTACTATTCCAAAGTTGTGTAAATGTGATGTTTTATCCTAAGTTCTTTGGAAGGACAAGTGACTTCCAAATGGGAAGGACCGAGCTTCATGGGTGACAAGTGTAAACCCAAGTGCATGCAGTTAAAACTGTTGAGTTGAGCCATGATGGGGGTTCCTCCTCCATTCTACCATCGACTGTCTGAACTGGGAATCCCGTATGACCTCTGGAAGAATACCCTCACGCAACTCTGAAACCAAAAAGGCCTGTGTTGATTTCTGGAGGAGCTGGTACACTCTCTGTCAAAAATGTTGAGTCTGTGTTTGACCTTTGCGTGGATTTCTTATCACGCATCCCCGAAACCTAGAACCGTGAGTCTGTTCTATATGGATGGTTGGGAAAACTGAATGTACCATAATTGTTGAGCCTGGTTGGGTTGAAGTGTCTGTCTATCATCTGTTTGGGAAACCTGTGTTTGTTGTCCTAGTTGACTATGGTGGCCATGCAGTTCTTGGCTGGGTGTGGTTTTCTGCTGTTGTATGTTCGGTGTTTAGCCTTGTTGTTTTTTTGCTTTGTACGGGAACGAGATTAAGGAAACCGGTTGTATGACCTGTGTGTAACCTCTCTCCAGGTGAGGGAGGTGATTGATGTTCAAGAGGCAGGTTTTACCAAGCATGTGAGTGACTCTCTCCAGGTGAGAGAGTGCGCAAAGGAAGGAGAGCGCTCCTGGAAGGAACCCTGTAGCTGCCACAGAGCTCGGAGATTTTTGGTCCAATCTGTTGCTTAAGCCCAAGGCAAGGGAGGTTAGCAGTCGAAGGACTGTCTAGGTGACAGAGAAGGTGTATACTCCTAGGGTGGGATAGGCATGTGGTGAAGGAGATTCTATGGGCAGTGGGCATAAGTGGTTCCTGGGAGAGAATCCTCCTTCTTTTACGTGTATTCTTCCTGTAAACCTTACCTAGCCTAGGATTCCTTACCCGGTGGAGTTTAGTCCTAGATCAAGGGTGACCTACTATTGAGAGTGATGAGAAGTGTGGTCTAAGGATGGGAGGTTCGTGGAAGGCCTACACGCAGTTGGTGGTGCTTGACAGTTTCAAAGATAAGTGTCACTATGTTTTGTAATTCTGCAATTAATTAAATTGCATACCTGTGATTCTTGCAATGTTATCATGTATTTTGTTGTGCATATGAATTATTGTTATTTCCATTAACTATGAAATGTTAGCAGTAATTATGTGTTTAACTGTAATTAAGCATTTTAAGTTCATTAGAATGCATAATGTGTTCCAGAAGTGTTTTTCCACGTAGTAGCGTTGGCCCGGCTGTGGGGTTGATGGCCGGGGGAAACGTTACAGTATGGTATCAGAGCCTGGTTTCAACACTGAGCCTGGATGGGCCAAATAAGTGGTCTTTGTACCAAGGGTTTGAGAAGAAATTGTGTCTGGAGGACTAATTTCATACCTTAGAATGTTTTTGAGTGTCAACAGACTACTTGACCATGTTACAAGCTCAGGAGGTGTAGCGGTATTATAAAACTACATCCGGTGTGGTATATGGCCACAGGGAGAGAGAGAAATCCACACCAGAAGTGTTGGAGCTATAGAATCTGTTCGGGAGGAAAAGAGAACCCTCACAACCGTCAAATATGGAGAACGTGCACAAGGTTTAAAACCCTTTGGAGTTGCACAGGAGTGTGGAAATCGCGATACGTGAAATCTCAAATTTGTCAGGACCGTCCATCAGAAAGGATAGGTGGAGATCGATCAGCCTTTCACTGACTTGTGACTTGAAATGGTCTAAGGGTGAGTTCACGAGAATTCACAAAACGTGAATTCACGATTGGATCACAACCGTCGATCTAAGAAAGATCTGGACCGTTAATTGTCCAAGAAGAAATCGACATTTCAGGAATAGGGAGGACGAAGGTGGAAAATATTTCAACCTCGTGACACACGAAATCCCGATACGCGAAATGCCAATGAGATCTGAGTCGTCAGATTGTGGGGAATCAGGACCGTTGGATCAAGTAGATGAAAGTTCAGAAGGAGGGTACCAAGTCATTGGCCAGAAGTCCTTGAGAAGTAGAGTTGGACAGTCAGAATTCTCTGTGGAGAACTCGTGAAATCTCGAGGACCGTAAGATAGCCAGAAGTTGCAAGGTGGTTAATCAATGGAGAAACTCGCCACCCTAGGATCCAAAATAAATGTGGGTCATTGATCGTGGTTGGTTTGAACCGTTGGATCATTTCGTGAATTCAAGGATTGTGAACTTGGAGCGCAGGCCAAATTCTTGGTCACTCCAAGTCCCGAATCGCGAAAGCGATTAAAAAGGGTAGAATTAGATGGTGGAGTGCTTCCAGGAAGAAGTGTCAAAATCCTGTGAGCAGTCGGATCCAGCCAACTAGCGAGGAAGTTAGGGCTGAAGAGATTTGATAAGTGTAAGCGTAGGAGAGATCTGGACCGTCAGATTAGAGGAGGCTCATAGTCGTTGATATCATACATGAATTTCCATATCGGAATTCGGGGATTGAAGTGACAAGAGATTTGGAGTCACTGCATCATGAACTCCCAGTTCAAAAAACTCTGAAAAGATCTGGACCGTTAGATCCAAATCATCGAGGATCGTTGGATCTCATACAAGAACTCGTGTATCAGAATTCAAGGATTGAAGTGACAAGAGATTTGGAGTCGCTGCATCATGAACTCTCGGTTACCGAAAACCTGAAACTTCAAGTTTCGAAGTCCCGAAATCTTCGAAGACGGAAGAACCGTAGAAGATTTTTTTTTACCGTTGGATGTTGGGTAAACATGGACCGTCGATCCACCCGATTTACGCGAATTCGGTAAATCGAAACTCCGAGAGATAGATGTGTGTACCTTAAACTCTTCGAAGGTAGAAAGCCCGAGTAGCACCTAGTAGTCTAGCATTGGTCAAGACCTTTGGTTACGAGGGTAGGGAGAAAGAGGGAGCTATCACCCGAAAATTACAGAGCTGAGCAGAACTCGGAAAATTTGTGAAGTTGAAGCATTGTCTTAAATTGGAATGGTTTTGAATGTGTGGAATTTGCTAAGAATGATGACCTGACAAATCCCTATTGTATGAATGTGTGTTTGCAGAAGCTTAGAAAGTGCCAGAACCGAATAGGGTTGTACTTGAGAGAAGAGAATGGAAGAGGTGTGGATTGCCTCCAATTCAGAGAATGAAAGAGAAGGAAGGAATGTCAACTTGGGAGTCGAAGGGTCAAACTCTAATGGGCAAGGAAAAGAGATGGATAAGGAAGGACATATGATGAAAATCATTGAAAGATTGTAGAAAGATGCCCACACTCGCCGAGCTGATAGCCGAAAGCTTATGAAAGTCAGGGATAGGCAGGGTGAATTCAACTTAAGGATGTTGAAGAATCTGGAAAGAATAGAAAAGAAATTGAAAAAGGAGAGTGACTCAAGCAAGACAGAGAGTCGCAGGACCCCTAAGAGGAAAAGAAGATCAAGGAGTGTCAGCAAATATCATCGTCGCTCCCTAAAGCATTCCAGTAGGGAAGCACACAGTAATTCAAACCCATCTCCTACCAGAAAGAATAGGAGATATGGGATGGATGAATTGAAAGGGGAAATGAACAAGATCAAGCCTCCAATGTTCGATGGAGAACATAAGAAGGAGGAAGATGTCGAAACTTGGTTGTTGGGTATGAGGAAATACTTTCAACTGCAGAATCATTCCTCTCATGCAGAGGGTAGGATTTCCATGTATCAATTGAAGGGAAAAGCATCCATGTGGTGGGATCAACTTGTGTAGGTGCAACACATCAGGGAAAGGGACATCACATGGAAAGAATTCAAGAGGTATTTCGAGAGGAAATACTTAACTAAAAGATATTATGACATAAATATGAAAGAGTTCTTTGAACTCAAGCTGGACAACAAGACCATTAATGAGTATGAACGAAATTTTTTGGAATTACTGAAGTATGTTCTGTTCATCAAAGATGATTCTGTCAAGATTCAGAGGTACCTGATTGGATTACCGCCTCCTATTGGGGATAAGATTCAGTATGATTACCCAAAGACTATAGAAGAAACGATATGAAGAGCGAAGTGCTTATTTGAACAACAAAGAGAAAATCCTACCTTTCGGAAGGCCTGGGATGACCAGAAAAATTTCAAGAAAGAACAGAGGCAGAAGGGAAATAAACCACCCTTTTTCAGAAACAGTCATCAAGGACAGTCGTCTCTTAGATATCCTAGTAAGGTTGAAGTGAGTGGGAAAATGTCAAGGCCAACACCTATGGAATGTTGGGGTTGTAAAGAAAACCATAGGTACAGGGATTGCCCCCACAGAAATGATAAAGTAAGAGTTCTCCACAATGTTCAGCAGGCTGAAACAGTGGAGGACATGGGCAGTAGAATTCCAAGGATCTACACAGCCCTGGACAACAAGCAAGCTGAGTATCAGTCGCACATGATTGAAGTAGAAGGTATGATAAAAAAACAACCATTTACTATTTTAGTTGATTCAGGGGCTAGCCATAGTTATATAGACCCTAGAGTGGTAGAAAGTTTGCATTTGATAAGAAGAAAACATGAAAAGTCTTGGTTAGTGCATCTAGCTACAGGAACCAAGAGGAAAGTCATGTCCTATAGACATGAATGGACTAAGCACGAAGGCTGATTTGAACATTCTGTCGTTAGTCTCTTATGACTGTCTAATTGGGATGGACTGGTTGGACCAGCACCATGCCATCTTGGACTGTCAGAACAAGGCATTCACTTGCTTAGATGAAGAATGGAATCAGAGAGTCATCCAAGGAATTTATAGAGCTGTTACTATTAGAGAAATCTCAGCAATGCAGCTGAAGAAGTGCTACAGAAAAGGTTGTCAATTATTTGCAACCCATGTGGGGGAAATGCCTAAGGATAAGGTGTCAAGTATTGAGGATCATGAGGTACTTAAAGAGTTTGAATATGTATTCCAGGAAGTACCTGGACTACCTATGAAAAGGCATATCGATTTCTCTATGAACTTGATGCCTGGAGAAACTCCAGTGTCAAAGGCTCCATAAAGGATGAGTGCGCCAGAACTGAAAGAGTTGCAGCTGCAGCTTGAAGAACTTTTTAAGAATGGGTATATACACCCAAGCATGTCGCCTTGGGGTGCCCCAGTCTTGTTCGTAAAGAATAAGGACCGAACACTGAGATTGTGCATCGATTTCAGGCAATTGAAAAAAGTAACGGTGAAGAACAAGTATCCTCTGTCGAGGATCGATGATATCTTCGATCAGTTGAAGGATGCAAAGATCTTTTCAAAAATAGATCTAAGATAGAGATATCACCAAGTAAGAATAAAAGTTGAATACATCAACAAGACCGCCTTTAGAACAAGGTATGGTCATTACGAGTTCACAGTAGTGTCGTTTGGACTGTCAAATGCACCCGCTATTTTTATGAACTTGATGAATGGAGTATTCAGGGACTATCTAGACAACTTTGTCATCATCTTCCTGGATGATATTCTGGTGTATTCCAGGATAGAAGAAGAACATGAAAAACATCTGAGGATGGTGTTGCAGGTGCTAAGAGAGCACCAACTGTATGCCAAGATGATCAAGTGCTCGTTTTATCAGGAGCGGATCCATTACTTGGGATATATTATCTCGAATGATGTGATAGCAGTAGACCCTGAGAAGATTGAATCCATTAGAGAATGGTCAGTGCCAAGGAACGTAATGGACGTTAGATCCTTCATGGGATTGGTTGGTTATTACAAAAGGTTCATCGCATGGTTTTCCAAGATAGCTCACCCTATCACTTCCTTGCAAAGAAAGGGGAAGCAGTTTCACTGGACAGAGGGATGTGAGGAAAGTTTCCAGCAATTGAAGCAGATGTTAACCAGTGCTCCAACCCTGAAGATTGTAGATCCAAATGCATATTTCATAGTATACACGGATGCATGCAAAGAAGGACTAGGAGGGGTCCTCAGTCAGAATGGATTCATAATTTGTTATGAGTCTAGGAAATTAAAAGAGCACTAGAAGAACTATGCAACCCATGACTTGGAGTTGGTAGCCATAGTTCATTCTCTAAAGAAATGGAGGCATTACCTCATGGGAAGGAGGCTTGAACTCAGAACAGACCATAGCGGTCTAAAATATTTGTTTGATCAGCCAACCTTAAACGCTAGACAAAGTAGGTGGCTGGAATTTCTGTGTGAGTACGACTTTGAGATCAAGCATATCAAAGGAAAGGAGAATAAAGTTGTTGATGCACTCAGCATGAGGGTGCATGAATTAGATGCTACAGCCATTAGCATGTATCGGACTGATGTTAAAAGTAGAATTTTGAAGGCTGCAAATGTAGATCTACAGTGCAGAGAATTGGTAGCAAAGATACAACAGGGTAAGACGCCACAGAAGATGGAAATTTATAAATTGGAAACAGATGGAATACTGTTGTACAAGAACAGAATTTTTGTACCCAATGTCCAGTGCTTGATGTTGAGTATATTTTTATGCTTCCTTTTTACTCTATAAACTATACTTTTGCCTCCAAAACCATCCATTTTGCCTCCATTTAATTCCATATTTTCCATAAAACAGCTTATGCAAGGTACATTTATCATTCTTTAGCTTAAGAATTGAGTTTTCGAATTTTTGGCATTAAAATTGAAAATTTATCAGAAATTACAGGATTTAACTAGATCCCGTAATTGCTCCTAGGTTCATGTACTTACAGGACAACTGAGAACAATCTGAGACTTGGGTCGTGATCCTTGATGTACAAGGATGGATGATTATCTATCAGCTTTGAGATCTGAGCCTTCCAGGTGTCTGGTCAATGTTGGTCAAACAGGGCCACTTCAGTAGAAAATACCCTGTTTTAGCCTAAAATCATGGACAGTTTTAGATTTTCTTGGGATTTGTTCATATTTTATGTATCTGAAGGGGGTATTAGACCTTTCTAGCATATATTATGGATCTGATCATGATCTTTAGGAGATTTATTAGCATTATTAGTTTCAAAACTCTTGTATAAATACTCTAAGGCATAGACTAGTATGACAACCTTGGATGTGAATGAAGAAACTTTGGAATTTGCAATCTTGAGATCAGTCGTGAGTTTTTTTCTTGATAATGTTTATGATATGATGATGTGAATGTTGTTGGAAGCTCCTTCTTAGCTGAGACAACTCAAGTGTACAAGTGAAACATTGGAGGGCCCCCTTTGCCAAACTAGTACACTCTTCCTTTATATTATTTTCAAGTAATCTTTGATACACGTTTTAGATCAGATCTTGCTGTAGATGAGTTTCATTCATATCTTTGTTGTAGTTAGATGAATTCCATAGTTAAGTAATACGCTTAATGTTTCAAAGCCTTACTCATGTTGTGAATGATTTCTTGAATAAGAATTCAATGTGTGGTTTGCTTTCAAGCATTAGGATAATCATGAATGCTTTCTGAGTTATTTACGCTTTCAGTACTTTTGTTTTAACAAGAATTGGTGATCATTGCTAATGAATGAAAGAAGACAATGAATGCATCTCTTGAATAAGAGTTTTGTCTTTCTAGCATTGACAAGCCTTGGAACTAGTTCGAATATCTTTTTGAATGCTTAATACCCTTCAGGAAAACATTTGTTGATTACTGTCATGAGATCTATGAATAGGACTTCTGAACAGAAGCTTAGCATCTCTTCCATATTTAGCTCTTAGAATAGGTTTTGGTTTATTCCCATTAAAGAATAAAAGTTATCTCTAAATCCATACATTTTGGATGTGCCTCTAAGTCTTACAAACACTGGATTGACAATCATTTGCACTCTAATTTACATAAGTAGATTGGAGCCTAATATTTTGGTGTCATTGTCGGGGAGGCACATTTAGAGATAAGATTAAAAATATATATATAACAAATAAAATAAAATAAAAAATAAAAATAAAAATAAAAACACAGAATATAATTAATTTTAAGTTATGTTTCTTTATGTCTAAACTTAGGCATGATAAAGGCAGATTTTTAAAACAAAACCCCCCAAAAACTAATCAACCATCTGTAGGAGTAGGAACATCTACAACTGAAAAATACAAATCTACCACACCAACTGCTGGAAAAATCACTTTGGAAGAATTAGAAGAAAAATAATGTTCAGGACAAAGGTTAACTCTCATAGAAAGACAAGTTCTATTGGCTCATGAGGTAAAGAAGAAACAAAGAAAATAAAAAATATCTTCTGTAGGAAAGCAAAAAGAAAAGCAAACTATTTTTGAACAAATAGGACAACCTCTTTTTCCAACAGAAATATCTGACTGTACAACAAAAAACTTCTTTGCAATGTCAGAAACTGATAGACAAGAAAGGGAGAGAATGGAAAGGGAATTAGAAAG
>ML777508.1:354238-367100 GCA_009831015.1 Picea engelmannii
TTTCATTCCATATTTTCCATAAAACAGCTTATGCAAGGTACATTTATCATTCTTTAGCTTAAGAATTGAGTTTTCGAATTTTTGGCATTAAAATTGAAAATTTATCAGAAATTACAGGATTTGACTAAATCCCGTAATTGCTCTTAGGTTCGTGTATTTGCAGGATAGCTGGGTGAAATATGAGACTTGGGTCGTGATCCTTGATGTACAAGGATGGATGATTATCTATCAACTTCGATATATGAGCCTTCCAGGTGTCTGGTCAATGTTGGTCAAACAGGGCCACTTCAGCAAAAAATACCCTGTTTTAGCCTAAAATCATGGACAGTTTTAGATTTTCTTGGGATTTGTTCATATTTTATGGATCTGAAGGGGGTATTCAACCTTCCTAGCATATATTATGGATCCTATCATTATATTTAGGAGATTTATTAGCATTATTAGTTTCAAAACTCTTGTATAAATACTCTAAGGCATAGACTAGTATGACAACCTTGGATGTGAATGAAGAAACTTTGGAATTTTCAATCTTGAGATCAGTCATGGGTTTTGTTCTTGATAATGTTTATGATATGATGATGTGAATGTTGCTGGAAGCTCCTTCTTATCTGAGCCAACTCAAGTGTACAAGTGAAGCATTGGAGGGGCCCCTTTGCCAAACTAGTACACTCTTCCTTTATATTCTTTTCAAGTAATCTTTGATACATGTTTTAGATCAGATCTTGTTGTAGATGAGTTTTATTCATATCTTTGTTGTAGTTAGATGAATTCCATAGTTAAGTAATAAGCTTAATGTTTCAAAGCCTTACTCATGTTGTGAATGATTTCTTGAATAAGAATTCAATGTGTGGTTTGCTTTCAAGCATTAGGATAATCATGAATGCTTTTTGAGTTATTTACGCTTTCAGTACTTTTGTTTTAACAAGAATTGGTGATAATTGCTAATGAATGAAAGAAGACAATGAATGCATCTCTTGAATAAGAGTTTTGTCTTTCTAGCATTGACGAGCCTTAGAACTAGTTCGAATATCTTTTTGAATGCTTAATACCCTTCAGGAAAACATTTGTCGATTATTGTCATGAGATCTATGAATAGGACTTCTGAACAGAAGCTTAGCATATCTTCCATATTCAGCTCTTAGAATTGGTTTTGGTTTATTTCCATTAAAGAATAAAATTTATCTCTAAATCCATACATTTTGGATGTGCCTCTAAGTCTTACAAACACCGGATTGACAATCATTTTAACTCTAATTTACATCAGTAGATTGGAGTCTAACACTTGAAAAAGATGATTTTGCAAGCGATGCATAATGTGCCTTATGCAGGGCACCCTGGATATCAAAAAGCAGTAGCAGTGGTCAAGAGCCATTACTTTTGGCCAGGTATGAAGAGAGAGATCGTTGAATACATCGCCAGATGTATGGAGTGCCAGAAAGTTAAAGCTAAGCATGGCACCCAGTAGGGTTGCTGCAACCTTTACCCATTCCTAAGTGGAAGTGGGAAGTAGTAACGATGGATTTTATTACGGGATTGCCCAGAACAACCAAGCTACATGATTCGATCATGGTGGTGATGGAAAAGCTTACAAAAGCTGCCCATTTTATTCCACTGAAAACTACTCACAAGGTAGCAAATGTTGTTGATATTTTCATAAGGAAAGTGGCACGATTGCACGGAATTCCTAAAACGACTGTGTCCGACAGAGACCCAAAATTCACCTCAAATTTCTGGAAAGGATTGTTCAAAGGATTCAGAATGAATCTAAACTTTAGTACATCTTATCATTCTGAGTCTGATGGATAGACAGAGAGGGTGAACAGAGTAATAGAAGACATACTGAGAATGTATGTGATGGACAAACCATCAAGATGGGAAGACTACCTACACTTGGTAGAATTCGCCTACAACAATGGGTATCATGCATCGTTGAAGATGAGCCCATTTGAAGCACTTTATGGAAGAAATTGCAATACTCTAGTGAGATGGGATAATCCAGCTGATAGAACAGTAGTTGGGCCAGAGTTTCTCAAGGAAATGGAGAACCAAATGATAAAAATTAAGCAGAATTTGAAAGCTACCCGGGACAGGAAAAAACATTATGCATATAAGAACAGAATCCACAGAGAGTTCAAAGTGGGTGATCATGTTTTCCTGAAAGTGAAAGCTAACAGGAGTTCCCTGAAGATGGGAAGTTGTGCCAAGTTGGCAGCCAGATTTTGTGGGCCATTTGAAATCCTGGAAAGGATTGGGCCGGTTGCATATATGCGTGCATTACATGCATCCATGACTGTATATAATGTGTTTCATGTTTCATTTCTTAAGAAATATATACCAAATCCTAATCATGTTATCGATTGGAATGTGATTCAAGTGGAACAAGAAGGTGTCCTACAAGTGCATCATGTGTGCATATTGGACAGGAAAAACAAACAGCTCTGAAATTGAGCTATAGGGCTTGTAAAGGTCCAGTAGACCTGGTACGGTCTTGAGGACGCAACATGGGAGCATGAAGATGTTATGCAGGCAGAGTACCCGCATCTTTTTGAAAATTTTGAAAAGCTTGCAGATGCAGTGTAAAGTTGCACTAAGGACAGTGCAAAAATAAGGGGAGGGGATTGTAATGTCCCCAAGGCTGAGCCTTGTTGTAAATCATATCTATGAAGTGTAAATCTTGCATTATGAATTGTAATTATGTTTTATAGTCTGGTGAGCCAAGTCATATAAGATAGTGGGATTATGTATTATTAGGTCAGGGAGCCTAAGTGTTGAAGGCCAGGAGCCTGATTTTTTTTGTACATGTAATTATGCACAGTATTAATATAAAACATCTCTGCGTGCGAATCGACCACGATGAATGAGTGATGGGGGACTAAGCATCCACAAAGCCTGGGTAAGGGAGAGGGGGCTGAGAGGTTGGAAGAGGGGATAAGCTAAGGGGGCTTAAACCCTTGAGAATAATATTAAATTATTACTATTCCAAAGCTATGTAAATGTGATGTTTTATCTTAAGTTCTTTGGAAGGAAAAGTGACTTCCAAATGGGAAGGAACGAGCTTCATGGGTGACAAGTGTCAACCCAAGCGCATGTAGTTAAAACTGTTGAGTTGAGCCATGATGGGAGTTCCTCCTCCATTCTACCATCGACTGTTTGAACCGGGAATCCTGTATGACCTCTGCAAAAATACCCTCATGCAACTCTGAAACCAAAAAGGCCTATGTTGATTTTTGGACGAGCCGGTACACCCTTTGTCAAAACCGTCGAGTCTGTGTTCGACCTTTGCGTGGATTTCTTATCACGCATCCCCGAAACCCAGAACCGTGAGTCTGTTCTATATGGATGGTTGGGAAAACCGAATGTCCCGTAATTGTTGAGCCTGGTTGGGTTAAAGCATCTGTCTATCATCTGTTTGGGAAACCCGTGTTTGTTGTCGCAGTTGACTGTGGCGGCCACGCAGTTCTTGGCTAGGTGTGATTTGTTGTTGTTGTATGTTCGTTGTTGAGCCTTGTTGTTTTTCTTCTTTGTATGGGAACGAGATTAAGGAAACCAATTGTATGACCTGTGTGTAACCTCTCTCCAGGTGAGAGAGGTGATTTTTTTTTAAGAGGCAGGTTTTACCAAGCCTGTGAGTGACTCTTTCTAGGTGAGAGAGTGTGTGGAGGAAGGAGAGAGTTCCTGGAAGGAACCCTGTAGCTGCCACAGAGCTCGGAGATTTCCAGTCTGGTCTGTTGCTGAAGCCCAAGGAAAGGGAGGTTAGAAGCCAAAGGACTGTCTAGGTGACAAAGAAGGTGTATACTCTTGGGGTGGGATAGGCATCAGAGGAAGGAGAGCCTATGGGAAGTGGGCATAAGTGGTTCATGGGAGAGAATCCTCCTTCTTTTACGTGTATTCTTCCTGTAAACCTTACCTATCCTAGGATTCCTTACCTGGTGGAGCTTAGTCCCAGCTCAGGGTGACCTACTGCTGAGAGTGATGAGCAGCGTGGTCTAAAGTTGGGTGGTGCGTGGAAGGTCTACACATAGTTGGTGGTGCGTGACAGTTTCAAAGATAAGTATCACTATGTTTTGTAATTCTGTAATTAATTAAATTGCATACCTGTGCTTCTTGCAATGTTATCACATATTTTGTTGTGCATATGAATTATTGTTATTTCCATTAACTATGAAATGCTAGCGGTAATTCTGTGTTTAACTGTAATTAAGCGTTTTAAGTTCATTAGAATGCATAATGTGTTCCAGAAGTGTTTTTCCGCGTAGTAGCGTTGGCCCGACCGTGGGGTTGATGGCCGGGCGAAACCTTACAACAAGGTTCGATATGCCTTATGTTTTCGTTTTCGATAATGTCGCTTACTTTTATTCCACCCTATTAACATATTTTTCCTTGGACAAGGTGTTATAACCCTAAATTGCACCACACATGCTTACCTGGCATCAGGCCAACTTATATCCCTTCCTTGCCAAGGCCATGCTGAAAAAACTCTTGAAAAACCTCTTAAATCAAGTAACCCACACCCTAACCCATTACAGGGTGCGTTGGAACACTGGCAGGCCTTATACTGCACGCGTTGGAACGCTGGCTGGCCCACTACAGCCCGCGTTTACCTAACAAAGCACAAAAATAGGAAAGTTGCCGACGGAACGAAAAGCTTTTGGTCAGTTAAGTGGAACTCCCAGCCATGCATGGCCAAGAGTTCATCCAAAACCCTAGCTCCTTCTAGCCTATAAAATAAGGGGTAGGGGTACTATTCAAAGGAGGAAAAATCATAGCAAAGAAACTCTGCCCAATTGCCGAATCCGTTTTGTCCCAACCCTTTAGCCTTTCCTCAAGCTTTAGGAGAATTCAAGCAAAGCAGTTGGAGGAAAAAGAAGAGGAGGAGCCCAGGATCAGGATCAAGGAACGGTAGCCGATCTCTATGATTATTGTAAGTTGATTCATCTTGATATTAATAAAGAATACTTTTCCCGTCCCAACGTATGAGTCTCATATATTTTATTTGATTTATGTTTAATCTCTAACCCTCTAGTAGAACAATAGCATGCATGCGTAGTGTTTTTGTCTTGATTGCAGGATCGTCTTTGGAAGGAGCAACAGAAGCAATGAGATAAAGCGCAACGGAGGATCTACACCAAAAGTCGATAAAAAGGTTAGTCGATTCTTTCATGTTTGCATGTGAAAAAGGGTTTTAGGTTTGGGGTAGAAGATTAAAAGTAATTTCTTAAGAGTCATGATCTGCATGCAAGTTTGAGCCCTAGCTTGTTAGTCCGTAGGGTATAATTTCCCAACAACAGAATTGGCGACTCCACTGGGGAGATTTTACTCTTAGGGTTTCCGGATTTCATTGAGGTTTTTGGGTAGTTCAAAGAATTATATTTCTTGTTTCTTTGTTTGTTTGTTTTCCGTTAGGTCAGAGATAGCAGGGAACCTGGTTATCAATACCAGTTTTTTCCTTGACGGTTGCTTGACATTCATTATCGGGACACACAGAGGTACACGCGGCCTGCAGAAGGCCTGCCAGCGTGTAACCCGTGCCCTAACCTTCTGTATCCCACGTTTGAACGCTTGCTGCAGAGGTTTCAGTAGCGTGTAGGACTCAAAAAGCTTGAGAGGCAGTCTCCTCTTCCTTGTCAGAAGTTTACCTTCTCAGGGGGCTTTCCAGATCCTGTCTGGGTCTTGTTGGATCACTGTCTTGTTTGCAGTCTTCTTTATTGTGTTTGTTATCTTTTGCATTCATTTTCTTTTCTGTTAAAGTAGAAGCATTCAAGCCTTTAAGAGACCCTGGTTGTCAGTACCAGAGGCCTTTTTCAGGTTTGGGCTGCCTGTGGTGGTTTTGTCTTAGCATTTATACAGACCCATGGCCTGTTTAGGCTTAGCCCGCGGGTACCCACGCTCTATTATAGCTCAGCCCGCGTTTGCATGCGTACTGTTTCAGTGACAGTCGCGGACTTGATTGGTTGTTTTTCAGCTTGGGTGGGGCAGTCATCCCCTCCTGTGGTGAGAAGTGTTCCTCTCAGGGGTTTGAGTTTGGGGTTGCACAGTCAGTAGGTTAGGGCCTCTTATCCTTAGCCTGTGTTTTTATTAGTTGATGTTTTGATAGAAAAGACAAAAGAAAAAAAAAAAATTTGTTTAGTGGTTTTTAGACAAGTGTTAGAATCGGTGTTTTCTTGATTGTTTTTTCGCGTCTTTGCTCTGATTCTTTGCAGTCTGCGCTTTAAGCCAGAACTTTATTTTGTTTTCTTGGTTTTTTTGCTTGTCGTCATTTTCCCTTTATTGCTTCATTTTGCAATTAAAAAAAAAAAAAAAATCTCTTGTTTCATTTTCTTCTTGGTTTGAAGATTGTGTTGTTGCATCAGTAGCTAGGAAGAAGTCTTTTTCCATAAGTTGTTTTGAAGTACATTTAGCGCATAAGTAGCTTGCAGATTGAGTGAAATTCCTTGATGTTTTTCTGCATGAAATCTTAGAAAGTTCAAAAGAAAAAGAAGTCTTTCTTGTTGAAAAGTTGCTGGTTTTTGCATCTTTTGTAAAAGTTTTTGTTTCCAGGTATTTCCTGTTCATTTTTGCTTTGATTCTTTACACACCATCAGTTTCACCTTCATACCTTGTGACTTAAAAATCCCATTAAAAGCAACGCTAATTAAAAATGATTAGACTTTTTGTTTGTAGGGTACATACACTAGCTCAGGACTAGGGCCTTGGAATAGGTTGGAGAGTAAATTCTCCAAGGCCACTCAAACCAAACATTGGAGTCTGTCATAAGGGAGTGTAGAAGTCCAGTTACGGAAAGTTATCTGGGACCCCCCTCTAACACAGGGGCTAAACACAAGGTCGCATAAGGAAATGTAGCGGAGATAACCCCTCCAAAGTTGGACCGAGCGTAGTGGAGAACACATATCGAGGATTTGTTGAGGGATTCCGTCATTTTCATTTGCCACGGAGCTTCGTGGGTCTCGAATCCGTTCGAGGTCCTCAGTTGTCTTCCGAACCATTTTCTCTCGATACCCTTGACAGGTTTCGGGCTTGATACCCTGCTCATTGTGGTCTACCCGACTATCGACTGTACCTGCCTGGTGACTGTTCACGAGCTGGAAAACTAATTGCCAATCTTTTCTAGGGACATACACGGGTGACTGCGGGGGTATACCATGGTACCTAGGACAAACATCGGGCCACGCTTTGCAGAGTATACCCGGAGGATGCTTCCATTTTCTAGTTGCACTTGCACCGGTAAGTTGCTCTAGTGTTGGTTATTGTAACTGTTCCTCAAAATAGTTAGTGTTTGCTTGTCTTATCTCATAGGGGCTTCTTTTAGTGGGTGTTACTGTTTGTTCGTGTAGAATACCTTAGCGTGTCGTGAATCTTCTCACACAGTGGAGGATTCAGAGCTCCGTCGGTCACGAAGGCTTCTCGGCCTGCCGTCGGTTATACTGGAGCCACCCCCACCACCATTGAGGCGGAAGCTAGACCAACAAGGGTCTTTCGAAGAAACCGGGGCTTTTGAGCCCAAACAACTCCCGGAGGAATCAACCGCCAATCTTGGTGTAGTTGAGACCCCATCCACTGATACTTGGCTGGATATTATTGTGCCAATTCAATTCTACGAATGCATGTCAGTGCCTAACCCAGTGATAGAACCAAACTCTGTTACTTCCTCAGGGAATTCTTCCATTCCCAACACCGTTCCTACCACAGGAGAAGATTCTCCTAACTTGCCTTTGTCGATGGTCCGGGCCACCATGGTCTTGGTCGCAACTACGTCGCACAGTGGACCGACCCCATCTATCGCGGTGGCCACACCTCCTTACACACCTAGTGCGACAGGCCCTCCATTTTCATACGGTATGCCTAGTTCAGGTACAAGTCCTGCACTCACTTCCTCCACTTTACAGACTTTGGGTCTGGGGGTAGGGAGCTCTAACGCTCCTCTGCAAGGTCAACTTGGGGGAATTCCTGTCCCTTTCAATGCTTTTCCTTACACTGGAGGTCATATCCCTCCTTCGTCCCCTTCGCTTGGTGGATTGCATCAGCAGTCCGCTGGGCAGCCTGTACACACGAGTTCATTTGGAGTCGGGAGTCAAGGAACACCTGCGCAAACTCTACTGGTAGGTTCGTCATCATTTGTTTGGAACAGGACATTTGGTAATAACTCTTTAGCATCCACTGCTTTCCCATCTGGGGGCACACCCATTTTTGGACAGTCTACTCCAGCACAGGGTACTATTCTTGCGCTGGGGGCACATATACCAGGACCTTGGAACTCAGGACAAGGATTCGTTCCTTCATCTGGAATTTCGTTCTAGGGTAATTCTTTCCACAGTCGATGGAACCCCGGTCAGACTTCTATACCTCTCCCCTCGGGACTGGTATGGGGTAATCCTTCCCAAAGTCTGTCAAAGACGATGAATGCCCAGCATCCTATGTCCTTTATGGGGAATCAGCCAATGATGTCTCCACAGATGCAAAATCCGTACGCTGGTCAGGGCCATGGCTTCTACCAGAATCTGGGCCAGCAACCCAACTTTTCATGGCAACCTGGTGCCAGTCAAACCCCGTGACCCTTTCTCCCAGGATATTAGCAACAACCTAAACTACCATTTTTGGAGACATTACACTTGCCAGATTTAACACGGTTGTTAAATGATCCTATCTGTCACGATCCACGTTGGCCTCCTATGCCAACGAAATTTCCTTCGGACATTCCCAAGTTCGAGGCCAAGCCTAACGAAGATCCAGGTGATCACATGACTACTTTCCATCTTTGGTGTTCATCTAACTCACTGAAAGATGACTCCATCCAGTTGTGATTGTTTCAACGCACTCTCATCGAGAGCACCGCGAAATGGTACATCGAGCTTGATCGCTCACGATATTCTTCTTTTGGAAAACTGGCTATGGCTTTCCTTAACCATTTCCAGTTACCTGTGAGATACGACGTCGGCACCGAGTTGCTAGCCAATTTCGAACAGACAACAGCTGACCATATCTCTGATCATATCCGAGAGTGGAGACGTCGAAAGAGTCTAATCAAAGTACCAGTCCCACCAGCATTCCTGCTGGAGTGGTTCATTAAGTCCTTGGTCCCACAGTTGTCCAAAGACATCGCAACGTCCGGAGTTTTCTCTGAAGAAGACGCCATTATGCAGGCTCAACAATTTGAGCTCATCTATTCTCAGTCTGGTTTGTTATACAACATCTTACCAGATGTGCCCCGTTCGATACTGGAGAAAACTAGACAGAGAGTTGGACCACATGTTGATGGTATAGTTGGTTCAGCACAAAGTAAGTCCGTTGAGCAGTTGACAAAGAAATTGCAACAGTTATCCATACAACACTCAGCGGCCATCCAGACTACTTCTTTGGCTGCTCCTCCTACCCAAATGTCGGAAGTACACTCCGTACAGACGACTACCCCAAAGGCCACCCAGCAGCCTGAAGGGAAGAAAAAACAACGCAGGAAAGGTAAGGGGGATAAAAAACCCACTGATAATGCTGGCGAGGGCACCACGGAAAAGAAGAAGGCAAGGTATCTGTGCAACTTGTGCGCGGAAGACCACCCGACCCATTTATGCCCTCGACTTGCGGAGGCCCAGAAGTTTGTCACACAACAACAACAAGCTGTGTTGACTAATCCCTTTCAGCAGGGGCAAAATTTAACTCAAGCCTCTACAAGTGTCGAAGGGGGCAGCCAGGAAAACTGTCCTCATCCAAATAATTCCTCTTCCGCGAACGTGTATATGGTTAGGGGTGATGCTTTAATCATGACTAGAGCACACGACTATAGTAAACCAAGCGCCTCTAAGAAGGGTAAAGAATCTGAGACCCCATCTCTTCCTCTACAGATCGAGAAGACGTTGGGAGAAACGATGACACGCATTCCAAAAGGTGCGTTTAAGAGAGCTTCTCACAATCCAAATGCAAGGGCCGCCCAGAACTACTCTGTGGTGGAAGATTTATCACAAACCCCTTGCACTATGTCTGCTTTGGAGGTCCTCCAAAGTTTCCCTGCTAAGAGGAAAGCCTTGTTGACTGCTTTAGGCTCTACTAAGACTTGTAACCCGGGTACCATCATGTTAGATACGACTGACTTGAAACCTCATTTGCCTTACCACGTCGCGTTTCAGATAGTATTGCCTCACCCCACGAAAAATTTTACACAGAATATCTACCGCACGGTGGTCAATGAGGGCGCTTCGACTTGCGTTATGTCGCTAACATGTTGGAAAGCCATTGGTTAGCCCGAGTTGTCTCCATCACCTACTCTCCTTACTGCGTTCGACGGTCGTTCTTTCCGACCACATGGCATCATTCCTTCTTTCCCTGTGCAGTTAGGGGGAAAGACCGTGTGCATTGAAGTCGAGGTAGTCGACGCCCCCATCGACTACAATATTTTGTTAGGGCGTAGTTGGACTTATGCTATGCAAGCGGTGGTCGCTATGGTTTTCTGAGTCTTATTGTTTCCACATGAAGGTCGGATAGTGACCATTGATCAGTTGTCCTTCTCTCGACCTGACCCAGCCTTGGGGGCATCCACGGTTCCCATGATAGATAATCCTCAAGCCGGTGTCGTTAACATAGGAGTTGGTTTGTGTCCATCTTTGATGGGTACTTTTGATTACCCACCTCCTCATGGTGATGTCAAGTTTATATCTAATCACCACAAGGCTGAGATTTTTCACGTTTCGTCGTTCCGCACAACTTACTTTGAGGACCCATGGATTCTTCCTTCCCCATCAGCCACGATGGATGAGACAGGGCACACTGGCATGTCCATGCCCTTGTCGGCCACTGAAGTAGCGTATTCTTTAGTCCAGCAGGCTTCAGCCACTCCTGATCTGACTCTCGCACAAGAGTTGGATCCACCTCTAGGGCCTATCTGGGCTCAGGGTTCTCTCGCCAACACCGATTCGTTAGACTTAGTCTTGCCTTCTGACGAAGCAGTAATCGAAGCAATGACTAGTCCGGACAAACCTTGGGAAGTCTTCATCACAGATCATATTTCCTCCCAAAGTTAAGCCGAATCGAGGCCAGAGAATTCACTATCACCATGACCGGAGATCAGCCATGTCCCATTAACCTCTTAGCTACACAGGAAATTTATGCTGAGGGAAATATGGCGACTATCGCTGCCACTATACCTATCAATATCTCCCGAAACCCTGGCGTCGTGGAGAATGTCTTCGTCGGAGCGGATTGCTCCCCCGAAGAGATTCAGATTTACACGGATCTTTTCAAAGAATTCTGCGACGTTTTTGCCTGGTCTTACGAAGCGATACCTGACATCAACCCACAAAGTTTCGATCATGGGCTACCTTTGTTGTTTTTCAAGATTGCTTTGAGACCCAAAAGAAACATCCGGTGAGACTGTATTTATGCTTTTCGATCTCGTCTGGATTAACTGAGAAAAGTAACTATTATGGAGTCTTCTTTAAGCCCTTTTCAGACTCCTTAAAAATGAAAAGATTGACGAGTGACCTTGTTTCTTCACACTCGTTAAATTGGTCCAGAAGAACGTTCCTTAAACAGGTCTTCTTTTAAGCCCTTTTCAGACCCTTTAAACATGAAAAGATTGTCGAGCGATCTTCTGACCCTTCATGCTCGTTAAACTGAAATTTGAAGTCACGTCTTTCCGACAGTAGTTTACCCCTTTTTCGGTCCGGATGGTCTACTGTACGAACAAAGGAATACTCTATCGAATTCCAATTCTTTAGAAGAGTATCCTCAGGTATAATTTTATTCCTTTTTCGTGCCTGAGGGACTAAATATACGAAAAAGAAACCCCCCCGGAGTCCATAGTTAAGCTCTTTTCAGACACCCTAAAATTGAAAAGATTGTCGAGTGACCTTATTCCTTCACATTCATTAAAACGATCCAGAAGAACATTCCTGACGGAGTCCATAGTTAAGATTTTTTCAGACTCCTTAAAATTGAAAAAACAGTCGAGTGATCTTGTCTTTGTCACACTCGTCAAAATGGTTTTGAATTGACGTCTAATCGGTGCTAGTTTATCCCTTTTTTCGAATCGGCTAGACTATTGTCGAAAAAGGTACCCCAATGGAGTTTCCTTTTAGACTTTTTTAGACTCTCTAAATATGAAAAACCACCTAGCTTCCCTTATTTGGGCTCGTTAAACTTACATCGAAGGACGTTACCATTGTGTGTTCTATCAACCGCATTTGCATGCCTTACCCATCAGTCTAGTAACAATTTGCGTCTGCGTCTTAACACCTTTGGCCACTGGAGGATTTTTCCCGAGTATTATTTCCTAGAACATCAGTCTTGTCCTTGTGCCTTGAGCTTGTATGTTTGCTATAGTCATTCCTCCCTTGTAACGTAATATTCCTTTATTCGTTTTTCGAAAATCATCAAAAAGAACAAAAAAAAAATCAAATATACCCCAAAAAGAGGATGGGAAAAGTATTTTCTTTATTGGCAGCATCATGAGTCACCCTTGGATAAAGCACATCTGTCTGTTTGATTCATCAAACTATGGGATGTAGTACGACCTTAGGAATCTTTGCTCGCTATATTGATTTGTGTCCTCCACCATTTGGTTACTCTTCCAAACATATGGAGAGTTTGCGTTGCCTCCTGCTTCGTAGACTTATGATTAACAGATATGATGCCTGAGTCTTATCACTTGTCGTGCTATTATCCAAGGGAAGTTTGTCACTAAGCCTGAGTCGGCCCCTCTGCAATATGTCTCTTGTCCGCATACCCGGCCATCCTGAACGTCCAATCAAGTCTTTGTTCAAAATCACTGAAGCTTTCAGTCCGATCATCAAGATTATCAAGTCCATAACCGACGAGCCATCGAAGACCTCTGGGTAGTGCAGTCGTACACTCATATTACACTCCTACCTGAGTTTTA
>ML777508.1:367150-379023 GCA_009831015.1 Picea engelmannii
TTGATTGGTAGCCATGGTTCTGATTTATCCCGAGCATGGGTATGCCCGCCTCGGTGAGACATTTGATATTTTTTGCAGACGACACCTCTTGATTCCCGATTCCTGGGCTCAGTCATTTAGCATATCAGTACAGATTGGTAAAGAATTGGTAATGTATTTCGGCCATCAGATGCTCTTCTGACCTCACACATTAGGGGGCATCTGTTATAACCCTAAATTGCACCACACATGCTTACTTGGCATCAGGCCAACTTATATCCCTTCCTTGACAAGGCCATGCTGAACAAACTCTTGAAAAACCTCTTAAATCAAGTAACCCACGCCCTAACCCATTATAGGGTGCGTTGGAATTCTGGCAGGCCTTATACTGCACGCGTTGGAACGCTGGCTGGCCCACTACAGCCCGTGTTTACCTAACAAAGCACAAAAACAGGAAAGTTGTCGACGGAACGAAAAGCTTTTGGTCAGTTAACTGGAACTCCCAGCCATGCATGGCCGAGAGTTAGTCCAAAACCCTAGCTCCTTCTAGCCTATAAAAGAAGGGGTAGGGGTACTATTCAAAGGAGGAAAAATCATAGAAAAGAAACTCTGCCCAATTGCTGAATCTGTTTTGTCCCAACCCTTTAGCCTTTCCTCAAGCTTTAGGAGAATTCAAGCAAAGCAGTTGGAGGAAAAAGAAGAGGAGGAGCCCAGGATCAGGATCAAGGAACGGTGGCCAATCTCTATGATTATTGTAAGTTGATTCATCTTGAGATTAATAAAGAATACTTTTCCCGTCCCAACGTATGAGTCTCATATATTTTATTTGATTTATGCTTAATCTCTAACCCTCTAGTAGAACAATAGCATGCATGCGTAGTGTTTTTGTCTTGATTGCAGGATCGTCTTTGGAAGGAGTACTAGAAGCAATGAGATAAATCGCAACGGAGGATCTACACCAAACGTCGATAAAAAAAGGTTAGTCGGTTCTTTCATGTTTGCATGTGAAAAAGGGTTTTAGGTTTGGGGTAGAAGGTTAAAAGTAATTTCTTAAGGGTCATGATCTACATGCAAGTTTGAGCCCTAGCTTATTAGTCCGTAGGGTATAATTTCCCAACAACACAAGGGAATCATAATTAGATACTCTGCAAACTACTATCCAAAGGGGAATGGAGTGGCAGAATCAACCAATAAGAGCCTAGTGAGGATATTGAAGAAAACAGTTGCAGAAATTCAGATGAATTGGCATAGTTCACTTCATAATGCCTTATGGGCCGATAGAGTAACACCCAAGGAAGCTATAGGTAATTCCCCATACTTTCTGGTATACGGACAAGAATCCATTCTCCCGAACGGGTTATATCTTCCATCTGTCTAGCTTGCTTAGGGTTCTAGAGGAATACCCTCATCGCTTATTCAATAGATAATTGATACCCTCCTCATGCTAGAAAAATAAAGGGAGAAATAAAAATCAAAGTTCATCGATCATCAGAAGATAGTTAAAAGGTGGTTTGACAAGAATAAGGTCAGAGAGAAGAATTTTGAGGTAGGAGACTTAGTCCTAAAATGGGATAGAGCAAGTGAACCAAAGGGAAAACATTCAAAGTTTCAGAATCTATGGCTCGAAGCTTTCCAGGTAGCCGATAAACTTGGGGAAGGCACATATCATTTGCAATATTTGGGGGGGGATTCGACGCCCTCCCAATGAATGGCCAAGCCCTAAAACAATATTTTTGTCAAAAAAAAAAAAAATGTGTGTGTTTTCGCGTTATTTGATTTTGTAGGTGTTAGGAAGGTTGATTGCGGAGTCCTTTATTTTTGTTTTTCTTTTGTGTAGTATTTTTGTGCAATAAAGTTGTGTTCCAAAAGGAATTGGTTGACCTTCATCAATACGGTGTAGCAAACTATGTTCCTGACTCATGCTTACATACAACACAAGAAACGTTGGGTGAATTGTGTTGTCTTAAAGGAGTTATGTATCTAACCTTTGCAAATAAACAACCTTGGAAAGTGATGAAGTCTCTTCTTGGTGGTATGGTAAAACCAAATGGAAATATGGTAAGCTATAAAGAACCACATGTACCTCAAGACAACGATTAAAAAATTTCACTTTACCCATCTCATCCTGCAGATAACAGACGTCCTCCTCTCCCACTCACTCAGGGCATCTCTGCCAAAATTAAATCAATTATATAAAATGAGCATGAGGTAGGAGAGGGTATGCATATAAATTCATTGGGGCTATGGACGCTCACTTGAAGCGGAGCAAGGTCTGTGATGTCGGGGTGACTCTGTCGGGGCTATGAATGCTCGTTGGCAGCGAAGCAACACCGCAACAAGTGACTGATGATAACTAAAAGGCTCGGTGCCCGTGAATGCTTTACTCGAATCCTGTCAAAAAGGGGCGTGGTTCATGGTTAAAGGGAATGAAGGTAGAACAAAGGTTGAAACCCCACAGGTAGGCCCAAATTCACCAACCGGGGGCATTTCAAATGTAAGGATAGAAGAGACTCTGATTAAAAAAAAAACCAGTTAAGTTCTTAACCAACTTCTGCATCAGCTAAGCCCGGGGAAGTAACGGATATTCTTCTTTCACCCAATAAGCCACCATTTGTTGAGCACTCGACACACCCTAAAATCCTTATGCAATTTTATCACTTTTTGGGTACCACTTGTTTTCTTCACTATCTTAATCGATTTCCCTTTGGGAAATGGTTCATATTTCTTTTTTATTCGTGACTCTTATCATCAAGTCAGGTTTGTTTGAACTTGTGAAACCTCATGTCTAAAATAACTTAACACCGGAATTAAGAATCGACAGCTAACACTATACCTAACGCGCTCAGGCTTGGCATCGAAAAAATTCAAGCAAGTAAAGGGACCTCACAATTACAATAGTCATCGCACGTCGATCCCCATCGGCCTCAGCAGAAGGTGGATTTGGTTTCCATAAGTTATTCACATGAAGTTTCAATATATAGCCGATCCCCTTCGGGATCAGAAAAATACAATAAGGATAGAAATTAACAAAGGACATAAAGAAATCATCGATAGTCAATGACCGATGTGCTTTATCGGGGTCAGGGAAATCTAGAAAGGTTAAAACAATCATTTTTCTACGACAAACATATAACCGATCGTCAATCCCCCGATGTTTTTTCGGCATAGGGAATTTTTCGAGAGAGTGGATTCGAGAGCACCTGGGTAGATTTATTGTTGATCATCAATCCTTGATACTTTCCAGCGTCGGCAAGATAGGATTGGGTTTTAGAACATATAGCTTAAAGAAAGTATTGATTCTGATTAACACGAGCAAATGAAGTCATCGGTATAGAATTCCACGTGTCTATATCACGTAAGGGGGTTGTACGACCTAGTTTCATCCTGAGTCATGTTAAGGTTCCCTGGGTCCTAGTCATGCCTCCTAGTCATATTTTCCACGTCAGCTCTATATGGAAAGATCGATCAACATCGGATCTTTTGCAAAAATATATCAAAGAAAAGTGTTTGAAGCACAATCCCAACCCTCGACCCACCAACTGGACTAGCGAAACGATGGGATGTTTGCAGCATAAGATACGATCGGATTTGGACATTTAATCAACCAGTTAATGCTTCATCCCGCATTTATTTCTACCTCGTGCGCCGATTGAACAACAACAATTTGAAATTGACGATAGGCCACGTTACAACCTGCACCTGCACCGTCAACCCATGATGAATTTAATTTTAAACATCTTTGAATTTTAGGCGGTAGATTTAATGAAATTACACTCATAACCCAAATTAAATGGTTGATGCGACAAGGTAAGTTCATCCATGTTTAAATATCTAGAACGGTTTTGAACAAATTCATTATGCCCATAAGTTCGAATTCCAGAGCATCTGAAGGAGCAAAGAGAGCGTCTCGAGACTGTGTTGATCCTCAGATTATCAAAACCAGGGTAAACAAGCTACAGAGGTATGTGTTCAACTTTGTCAAAATTCGACGATTGTGATTTATATATGCATCTGATTTTCTTGCACAGTCTCTAAACTCTGTTCTAACTGTAGGTAAAATGTCGCCGATAAATCCAACCACAAGACGTTCAACAAGAGAACCCAAGCTAAAGCAAGCTGAGACAAGCGAAGGTTCTTCTCCTGGTGCGGTGAGGCAGCTGGAATACGCTCCCAAGGCAGAACCAGTCATAAGAACCCTAACAAAGAAAGATTTTGTCCAGCCTCTGGTCTTCGGTGATACAAAGGTAGGCACCAAATCCAAAGTAGTGCTCCCACAGTGGGTGGACCTTTCCAATAGAATCAGCCGAGAGGAGTACCCATAGTATATCACACACAATGACCTGGACGTAAGGGCACTCGATGACCAGGTTTTCCCAAACATTTGACGATCTTATCTTCACATGGTAACCAGCAGAACCCCAATTCTCCCTTGCATAGAGGTTCTGAAGTGGCTAATCGACCATACAGACGCAAAAAAATGTTTAATCAATGATGAGAATGGCAAGTGTGTCGGTGTTTTCCTCCTGACAGAAGTCCAAAAATACTACAAGCTCAGAGACCCAGAGGAGCGACTAAACACAGACTTTGTGGTGAAGTTCTACAAATTCCATGACACCAGTCAGCTAATGGCCTCATGGTGGAAGGAGGACAATAAGTTTAGCAACTGGAGAAATGGTTGGTATGGGACGGCCAAATTGAGAGAGCCATACATCTATTTGATGGCTCTCATCTGTCGACTATATGGAGAAAAGGACTGCTCCAAGTTTTCGAAAGCATGGATGCCTTTGGCATACACATTGGAGATATCCAGGAGAAGATTCAACTAGGGAGAAATAATTTTCAAGCAATTGAGCACCTGTGTAGAAGGCTCAGATGGTGAAATAAGTGGAAACACCCGCTTTCCACATGTCCTCATACCTTCTCAATGTCATCTGCGCAAGAAATTTCTTCACTGACATGAATTTAATTTGGCATGTTTTGGAGCTTCCGGTCCACGTTTATTTCATAATATCATGGGAGAACATGTTTAAAAAATCTTACGCACTCATATACAATGAATTCATCACTCATATTTATTTTATTATTTTTAAGAAAGAATGCCCAAGATTATCTGCAGCAGCCAAGAAAATGGTAGCAAAGGTAGGTCATTGGTATTTAGACAAACACTCAACCTATATCAGGGTGTTCAGGGCCATTGGAGCACCACATCTCCTACTTGCTCATGTCCTAGACTGGATCATTGTGGGAGAAATTTGCTATCAGACTATCCTGTAGGGATATAACACCACATTAGTCAAGGACAAGAAGTGGGATTTCATACCCTACGGTTTCCATGTGGGGTTTTATCTGGTAAAGAATACTACTCAAGCCAAACAAGAAGGGCTGAGCCAACTTGAATTTAGCATCCCGACAGGTCGATTCTGCAAGCACGACCTTAAAGGCCTAGTCCTCCAACATGCTTCACAAGTATCATCATGTTATTGATACACTCATGATAAGTTTCAAGACGAAATTTTCACAGAGTGCACCCAGGACAAGAATGAGGTGGTACAGAGAATGGCCAACCCAAATATGACTAGGTTCAATGCCATGAGAATGGATGAACAGGTGGAGACAATAGAGAAGTCGACTCAAGAGGCCCTCAGAGCCAAGGAATAAATTAGGGAGGCAGGTACTACAGAGGCATAGAGAAGGGGATTACTCTTTCTAGAAGGGGCACAGAGAATCATTAATCAATTGAAAAATGACCCTGATCTAATATAAATGACGAGGATTCCCACTGATGACCCATTCTAAAGCCAAGGAGAGCCAAGTGGCCTAGAGCCGATGCAACTTGAAGAAATCACAGGGTCCGAAAACCCTGAAGTTCCACCACCACAGATCAGATCACTAGGGGAAATTTCAACCCATCCTGAGATAGCAAGGACATCGAGAAGAACAAGTGTACCAAATCCCTTGTTTCGACTTGATAACCATCTATGATGAGGAGGAAAGTTCGGAGGTGTCCCTGGTGATGTCAGTGCAGATTACAGAGGAGAAAGGATCAGAGAGAGAATATAACCTGGGTCTTGATGCTCTAGTTCAGAGTCATCCATAGAATGAGCATGAGGTTGAAAGTGCCTTAGACACTACGCCACTCGATGTACCGGGAACCCCAATGGAAAATTCTAGGGATGAGCTAGTATCAGGCGGACAAGAAGAAGAAATTACACAATAGGAAATTGGCATTTCAACAGACGATTGCCAAGTAAGTACCGAACATTACCCTGCTTCCTCAGTTTTGGCCGATACCTTACCAGACAATGAGAAAAAACTGGAATTCGAGCCATCAGGAAATATAGAAGAGTTTCAGGAACCCAACCTAGAACAGATATACACAGTCGGGAGCCTGGGAAATACTCTAACTTGCGAAGAATAGAAAATCCCTGAACCTGTCAATGAGGTCGTCGATATACAAGAAATCACCTACGACCGAAAGAGAAAAGCCATCATGAAGAGAACCACTAAGAAGAAGAGGATTACATTGGATAGCTCAATTCTCATCACCAGAGAGGAAAAATTGATCATCATAGAGCATGCCAAGATGTCCGAGCTTATCGACGCAGGGATGGCTATCACAGATGCCACCCTGGATAGAGAAATAAAATATGAAGAGGAGTTTGGTCACTGCACTAAAGGAGTTGGAGCATCTTCGCCATTTGGCGAAATACTATCAAGACTCCACACAAGCCACGATGTTTTTGACAAGTGAGTTCCAAGATTCCTATGACATGTTCACGAATGAACGACACCTTTTCACTGCAGGGATAGCTGACTTCCAAGAAGACATCGTTATGGAACTAGCGACCAGGAAGGATGTGGAAAGATGGTACAAGAAGGCCCACCAAGCAGTGGAAAGAATTGATTACATCAACGTGGTTCAAAAGGGTTGAGACGTCGAAGAGAACAACATTCGGGTGTTGAGGGACAACAACATAGATCGGATAAGGAAAGCATCTGAATACTGGGTGAAAATGGCCTAGGAACATCAGTAGGAGATTTAGGAAAAATGGGTCGATTGTGAAACGAGCTGGGTAAAGATTAATCAGGAGATGAGAGACATGGGCCTCCCAGAATTCAGCACACCCAAGGATTTTGTCGACTTCCATGACATAGTCAAGCAACATGCAGAACAAGACTCTGCATGGACTGCAGAGATATCTAAGGTGGCGAGCATGGCACCAGGTCAAGTATGGCAGTTCATGGAGCACTCGATCAAGGCTCGAGCAGTATTACAGCAGTTAAGTGTCAAAATAGTTAAGTATTAGGCACATGTATTAGAAGTAAAATAAATCCTTTTGGCCTCGATGGACCAACACAGATTCTCGTATGCCAACACATGTGAGGAACTCTTCGTCAAATGGTCATAGTATGAGAAGATTCATCCACTTCAGTGAAACTATTTGATGACTCTTAGAAGACAGAAAGATGGAAGCACCATGTGGCGATGTTTTGTTTTACTTAGCTTTCACTTTTTATAGTTATTTTTAGTTAATGATTCGTTATAAATAAGAGGATCGACCTTTTAGAAAGGGTTGATAGTTTTTGCAAACACCCTCATTTTTGGAATTGTAAAGAACTATTTCCAAACTACCTCAATTGAGAATTCATGTTTAGGACCGGAGACAAACTTTTGTTTTTCATTAAAGGCGTGTGTGATTGGATTTGAGGAGGAATTACTTCCGATTTTATTTCATGAATGGATGTTGTAATGAGTAAGAGTTTCTTAATATATTGATAAGTTAGTTGTTTCAGTATTTTTTGTATTTCTTGTCTCTAATGATGAAAGAAAATCATTTTGTTAATGTGTGATTAATGCTAGATCTAAGGACACTATTTTTCTTGCCATCATTTTATTGTATGTATGTTTTCTTTCGATAATTGTATCTCAGTCAATAATTGAAATACCAACAAGTTGATGTATTAGTACTAGGCTTGTCACAGGTGTAAAAGTGTTTGTCTGCATGCTTGAACACGAGGGTTTTCCCAAGCTCAACCTTCTTCAGTAGTTAATATTCCCCCTTTTACCAGTTGGTTTATACCAGCACACATCTTTTTATCAGACCCATCTAATAAAATAAAATACAAAAAGAGAACGTTTAAACTGAAGGAGGAACTTTCACAAGAAGATATCATGTCAATCACTATGTAAAGCCCATCGATTATTTGGCCGGATCGAAAGATCTAGAGAACCATTCCATTATCAAACGCTGCAGAGTCTAATTGGGCCTCGGTGGCGTGTTTGGTTCTTGTTGTTGAGTTAAAGGGATTTAGGACCCCTCAACAGGGACCACTTATTGCATCAAATACAAACCCTCTCGACCCTGTCACATTTAAAAAAAACATATGTTCTAGTTATCGTTACGTTGATTTGACTATAACACACCGATGCACTTACTGATAAAGCACACCGAAAATGTTGTAACATATTTTTTAGAAAAAAATCAATCATCAGTGTGTAAATTTTTTTCAGTTATTTTTTTCATTCATGATATTTTTTTGTTTTCGTCTTTTACTCTAGTCGCGGTGTTGTTATCAATACCTATCGCACCATTGTAATTTAAATTATTTTTTAAAAAATAATTTTTCCTGTCGGCATGTTTCCTATATCGAATGCACCAATGCTTTCATATTATTAAATTGCACCGAAAACCAGTTTTTGTTTTAGCTGAAAATTATGTGATTTATTTATAAAATATATTTAATAGCTTGTGTATTGAATGGTACAAGTTGTATATTGATAAAAAAAAAAGAGTGAGAATAGTTCAAGTAACAAAAATTCTGATCGGCACAATGATAGGACATCGAAAAAAGCAAAAAAGGAAAGTTCCTTGTAAATTCTAAACAAAATTAATATGTTTGAATTATATGTAAGTTTAACTAGACTTTTTATAATTTCTCATTGTTCAAAGGCTTCTTGTGAACCAATAACCAAGTAAAGACATCAGTTTTCCAAAAGAAGAAATGGATACATCTAAATTCCTAATAACATTATTTAATAAAAAGATGAGAATAATTAAGAAGTTTGATGTATCCTTCCTTTTTATGTTGTTTATGAAGAAATTTTGATTTGATTATTTTATAAAAATTAAAAAAAAATTGCAGAAAACTCTCAAGATTTTTTAATGATATTTAGTGTAAATATGTTTAATGATAATGCTTAATTTAATAAAGATATTAAATAAAGTATGAAAGGAAGAAAATCAGTTTGAAATATCAACTCAAAAACTTCCACATAAAACTCAAAACATTTAACCATTTGAACTAGCCCACCAAACTTTCATCGACATATAAATAAAGTTTAAGTAAATTTCGAAAAATAAAACATGATGATGTTTTTATTAGTGAAAATGTCATGTACAATGCATTTTGCAAGACTAAAGAAAAATATGGTATGCCATATAATTTGTAGCATTCATTATATACATAAAAATTACATGCATTTATAAGAATGTAAATTTAACAAACAAAAAGTGATTTAGTGCATAACTACTAATGATTGTTTATATTTTATTGTTAGTGCACCATGTATTATTAATATAGTTATTACTTTATTGCTAGTGTAACATGTATTATTAATATAGTTATTACTTTGGTGAGGATTGTGATTTCGAAATGAGAAATCTAATCTTAAAACTTCATATTTTTTAATAAAAAGTTTCAAAATCAACTTTTGAGTTGAAAAGTGGTGGTATCAGTAGCATCTTTTTGGGGGGTTAAAATACAACCTTTTGCAATCATGGTCTTAACAACCTCTTAATGTTGCTAACGCAAACCATAAAATCAACCCTTAAATTGAAAGGTGGCACTACCAGCAACACCCTTCTTTTTTTTGAGGGGGGGTAAAATTATAATTCGTTTGACACCACATTCTTAACAATAGGGTACTATTGTGACCAAAATCTTAAAATCAACCCCCGAGTCGAAAAGTGGTGTTGTTAGTATCACCCCCCCTCCAACACCCTTTTTCAAGGTTAAAATGCATTGTTTTTTAAAACATGCCCTTAACAATTAGTACCGTTGTAGCCAAAATTGGAAAATCAACACCACAAATCGAAAATAGGTCCCACCGATAAATAATTTTTTAGGCTCAAAATTGTAACATTTTTTAAAGCATGACCTAAAAGACTGACACTATTGCAAAAATAAAAATAAAAGGAAATTTTCTTTTTTAAGAAAAAAGTAAAAATATAGAGAAAAAAACAATTAAAAAAAATACATTTTAAATTTAAAAAACAAAATTTTTATAAATAATAAAAATAAATCACTGTCATTTTTTATAATAAATTTATAATGGTTAAGAACATGTGTTTCCTCCTTCGAGGTCACAGGTTTAAATCCAAAGGGAGGTAGGGTATGTATACCTCCGTAGACTTTGGCAGTTAAATCATTGCGTGGAGGGGTCCCTTGTCCCACAAACAAGGGGGTCTTAATTTGGTGTATGGCTTGGTCATGACCTTAAGAGTGGATTATTATTATTATTATTTGTAAATTAATACATTGTATTACTTTCAGTAGAAAAAAAACTTGCATATCCATTGGAACCTAGAAGTTGACCTACTAAATAAAGGAAACCAGAACTGGCTCCAGGCTCCTAAGAGAGAAAACTAGAACTAGCTCCAGAATCCTAAGAGAGAAAACCAGTATGTTTTTGTGCCTATAGCTAAACTGAGCAACATAGAAACTGCAGTTACATAGTGGCTTTGAAAGCATGTGAAAGAAATCCTACATGTATGCAAACAAATTGAAACTATAACAAGACCCAAAAGATCATGCACTAGGTCCATCGTTCCTCTCTTCATCATGAGTATGTCAGGTCCAAGTTGGGGACAGAATGAAAGGTTGGTGGAAAACTTGACAAGTGTTGGCAGCTAGTCCATCTGAGAGTGATTCAAATAGAAGGTCTAACCCACAATTTAAGAATTCCTAGAAAAAAACTTGGTCAACCATGTCCCTGCAGATGTCCATTGTCAAACTGAGTTGATCCTCTAAGAGAATGGGTTGTAGTGTAGAAACTAGGGCCTCCATTGATGGAGGAGTGACATCTTGAAGAGGAATAAGTAAAGGAATCTCCTCAATGGTGGGGTATCCCCAATGTCCATCTGGTGGATTGGACGGATATTCTTGGTCAGGTTCCTCTACTGGCACGATTGGGTGAACCAATTGCATGCTTGTCGATGGACGAGCTATAGATGATCCCTCAACATTTCCAAGAAGCAGAGCTTGTGCATCCTCCTCAAGGATGGGGAAACCCCATATTTTCCTCATCCATATTGGTAGCAAGGTTCAGAGTCTCATCAGAGTGTATGCTCGGAGGTGGAGAGTAGTGAGACTCCCTGTCAGGGATACCAACATTGCTTCATCAACCTACAAGGTAGCGTAAATAATATGGACCTCTACGAGGTATGCCTCACTCTCGATGCATAGTTTCAATGCTGAGTTCTCTAAAGTGAAAATGGAAAAGGGGCCACCAATGTTGAGTGCACTCGTAATCCTCCAGAGAAGAAGCCAGACGCACCATCCAAGCGTGAAAAAGAAACATGATAAGAATTATGGGAGAGTAATGGAAATAACCTTGTTCCATCTCATTAAGTGCGCAATAACAGCCGAGGCGACATCGTTCTATGTGGGATGCATCCCCATTAATCCTAGCGACATCCTAAACCAGTGAATCTGAACTCGCATGAGGCCAAAACTCCCATCACCAACACCCTACATTGAATGCCGTCTCGCGATGTGAAACTAGGGGGAGAGATGACAAGCAGGGGCTTGCTTTAAGTGCATGGTTTATGCATGTGGCACAACATCTCGGGGATTATTGTTATTATTATTATAAAACCTTCAAAACAATTATA
>ML777508.1:379073-390878 GCA_009831015.1 Picea engelmannii
CTTTTAAAGTAAGGTAAATGAGTTATATATATCATCGTTTTTTGTTCAAGAGTTGATTTTAAAATTTTGGTTATGATACTACTTGATTGTTTTTTTCTTTTAAAGTAAGGTAAACAATTTATAATTTTAATCTACCACTTCAAAAAAGGGTGTTGTCGGTAGCTCCATTTTTCAATTTAGAGGTTGATTTTAAGATTTTTGTTAGCAACATTAAGAGATTGTTAAAGCAATGGTTGCAAAAAGGTAGACATTGCATACAAATCGAAAAGAGGTTCCACCAATAACACCTATTTTTAGGCTCAAAATTCCAACATTAGCCTAAAAGACCGACACTATTGCAAAAATAAAAAGAAAAGGAAATTTTATTTCTTTAAAAAAAATTAAAATATAGAGAAAAATTTAAAAAAAAAAACATTTTAAATTTAAGAAACAAAATTTATATAAAGAATTAGAATAAAACTCTGCCATATTTTATTTTTAAAAAATGAATAAATAAATTATAATGGTTAAGAACATGTGTTTCATTTTTGGAGGTCACGAGTTCAAATCCAGAGGGGATAGGATGTGTATACCTCTATAGTCTTTAACAATCTAATAGTTGTGTAAATGAGTTCCCTTGTCCTACAAACAAAAAGATCTCAATTTGATGTTGGCTTGGTTATGACCTTAAAAATAAATGATGATTATTATAATTATAAAATCTTCAAAACAATTTTTTTTAATAAAAGTTTCTTTAAGAAAATTAATTTTATTAATTTTTTATGTGTTTAAAAAACTTTTTAAAAGCATTTTCTAAATTTTCATAAAAATAAAATAAAATTTAAAAACATATTTTTTATTTATTTGTTTTTTCTTTAAATTTATTTTTTTTAATTTACTTCAAAATTTATTTTATATTTATTTTAAATAACTATGTTTTTTAATGTTTTTTATTTTTTAATTTTTACTTCAAAAATTGTGTATATATTTGTTTATATTTATTTTAAATAACTTTGTTTTTAATGTTTTTAAAGAAAAAATGAATTTTTACTTCTTTTTTTTTTCATTTTTTTTTAAGTAGGGTAAAGGGTTATATATAACATCATTTTTTAACTAAGAGTTGATTTTAAGGTTTTTGTTAGCAGCATTAAGATATTGTTAAGGAAATAGTCCCACCTCTCCCCAACCCCCCAAAAAAGTGTTACCACGGGTACACCATCAATTTGGGACTTGATTTTGGAGTTTTTGATCCAAAAATATGGGTTTTTAGTGCTCGAGTTGTGATTTTAACCTCCCAAAAAAATGGTGTTGCTAGTTTTTTTATTTGGGAGTTGATTTTAAGGATTTGGTTAACAACATTACGAGGTTGTTAAGACCATGGTTGTTAAGGTTGTAATTTTAACCACAAAAAAAAGGATATTGCTATTGATAACAACACTTTTTAAAATGAGAGTAAAAATAACCACTAAATGTAACCTCTAAAAAAACAAAAACTATCTTGAATTCTCATCTATAACCATATTTATTATTAACATGGAAATATAACAATCGTAATAACAACAACATACTTGTCACGTATACATGTTTAGTACTAAGGTAAACATGTATACAGTACTAAGGTGAATGTACACTAGGGCAAAGGTGTACTTATACAAATTGTTAATGTGTATATTCACAAATTGAAGCTTCATATACATAACAAGAATTTAATATAATCATATATTCTAAATATTTTACAAGTGAAAAAGATTACTCCCTAATATTTTATGTGATGAAAAGACACTCCCAAGGACACTATCCCCTACTAGATGTTCTAAAAATGTTTCAAGCAAAAGACATTGCTCCTTAACTTTTTCTATGATGAAAAAACACTCACAAATACATTACCCCTCAAAAAGGTAAACATTACATGCCATAATGTTAAACCTAACAATATCTTACAAGTATAGGATATTGCTCCTTAACCTTGTTTGTGATGAAAATACACTCACAAGGACACTACCCTTAAGAGGATAGGCATTACATACCATAATGTTAAAGCTAATACACATATTTTACAAGTGTTGAACATTGCTCTTTAACCTTGTGTATGATGAAAAGACAAGAAAATCCCAAGGACACTACCCCTGGTCTATGATGAAAAGACAAGACAATCCCAAAGACACTACCCCTGGTCTATGATGAAAAGACAGTCACAAGGACACTACCCCTTTAAGAAAGTAGGCATTGCATGCCATAATGTTAAAGGTAGTAAACATAATATGGACCATTCACATGTTATGGTGGGAGGTTAAAACTAGCACACATAGCAAGGGCCATTAATGTTAGAGCTAGTACACATAATATGGGCCATTCACATGTTATGGTGGGAGGTTAGAGCTACCACACAACAAAGGCCATTCAAATGTTATGGTGGGACGAAAATAAAGACACCCGTGACATTCAAATCATATAACAATAAAAAATTAACCGTTCGTAAATTATTTTGTGTAATGCCATCTATGGTTTCTTAGGACCAAAGCACTTCCAATATAATCTAGAATATTGTCCCGAACATTTGATATTGGAACATTTTATTAGTGTTATTCTCTTCTATCTATTTGCATCACAAGGGTGCAATAAAGTAAATATATTTATTTTTTCAAAATATTAGGAATATTAAAATCCAGTAATAAAGTGTTTGTCATATTACAATACTAGTGCCCCACTTGAGCATAGACAATGGTCAACCATCATCCTTGGAAGAGTCTCCATCAACAATTTATTATTTCCATATGTGTGGCCCATTTAGAGATGAAAGAGTTAACAAGTATGATAAAGGATCCAACTGGCCTCTACCACCGAGTTAAATTTATGTTAAATGATCATTGCAAACCAAGACATGCCCAACGAAGGTGAACTTTATTCTTATATACAAAGATGTAACCATGCCCAAGGCACCGAAGCAGGAATTATAATGAATGAATTAAATGTGTAAAGATGAATCGGTGAATGAGGTAAATTTGTGAGATGAATTATAATGAATGGATTAACTTTGATTAGATTAAAATTGATGGTGGTCAAGAACCATTTATGATGTAGTATTAAATGTTGTGTGGGGTTATGTATACATTTTCATATTTGAAGTAATTCAAATTTAATAATGTATATACAACTATATGCATTATTGACGTATACACAACTCTATGCAGCATTTAATGTTGCTAGAGTAGTTATTAATTGTTAAAGTGAAGTGCATAGTTCAAAATTGCTCTTTAAATCCAAATGTACAATTATGACTGAGAATAGATACTTTATAAGATAGATATATGTTCATGATTAATACAAATAATGAACGAATGATGGAAATTATTTTGAGACATAAATAATACAATCATAATTAGAAACAAAATCCCCTAGTTTTGTAAAACAAAACATATTATATGAATAGATCAGTGCATTCTTTTCCACAAAAGAAGCCTCTAGTAGGAATGCCTATCATTGAATGAAATTACACTAACTAGAATAACAAAAAGCCACTCTTTTAACATTTGGTCTACAAACAAACATAGGGGTCGTATAGATCTCCTTTTTAATCATCATCCAAATCTCTTGTACATGGATTTTAAACTAATGATTATATGGCTATCGAGAACCACTTTTCCCCATCTTGCAATAGGAATCTATTGATGTGTAGGATGCATATCTCTTTGTTTATTGCAATCAATAGCCAAGGGCGTGATAAGATTCATACAACTACTTGTCCTTCCCATTTGGGACCAAAGAAAATATTATCACAATTCACATGGAAGGAGAAGTGCATTTAGAAGAAGGGGATGAGTCGCTACTACCTACGGAATTTCTTAAGAATGAAAAATCACTCGTTGTAGGTATAAATAGTAGAATTGAATAAGTGGCTAAAGGATCCCTCATGGGAGTTAGGAGAGAGTGTAGAGAAGGAAAGGGGATAAAACATGGATACCAAATGGATCAATAAGCAGAGACCAAAATCAGTAAGCAAAGACCAAATTTTTCTACCATCATACATAGGATTTGATTCTTTGACATTGAGATTCTTTTCTTGCATATGCAAGCAGTGGATCATGATAACTTTTCCATGAGGAAGACATGGGAGACAAGGGTGACTAAGTATTTATTGGCCCAAGAGATGACAAAGTAGACATCCAATAATGGGATTCTTACCACTTTGTTGTTGGTGTCATCATTGTTGTGGGATTGATCTAATAAAAAACACATCCTCCTACTTTTGTAGTTTGTTTTTTTGTTGTTGAAAACAACATTCCCGATGATTTGGAGAAGGTGATTCATAACATGAAAGACATTCAGAGAACGCACTCTTATGATCATTCATAGATTGTTCACCTTCCATGTCCTCAGTCTCTTCTATTGTAGTAAACAACACTCTCAACCCTCCCTATGAACGTAAATCGATTGTACGTTTGGGCGATATGACGTGGCAGCAATAAAGTCAAATGTTGACTTTGGCAGTAAATTCAGTTGTTGACTTTGCCACTACACCATCAAATTGTTTGAATTTACAATTGCATTAAGGATGGCTAGACCCACTTAGCTCATCTTGTTGACTTTGTTGCTACCCTATCAGATTGCCTGAACCTACAAATGGGTTGACCCTCCTAGCGTATCTTTCATGCACGGGATATTGTTGTTTCCAAGAATGTCTAAGATAATAGGAAATAACTTTTCTAAAGAATTTGGATTTTATGATTATTTTATCAAGTGAGAAACCAAAGAACCCACTAGTCCATCCACACAAGATAAGTTGAAGCCTTTATTTTTTAATTGAGTGGCGACACTAGTAATTCTCATCCTCTTCATGTTCCAAGGACTCTATAACTTCTAGTAAAATTAGTAGTAGAGTTCATGCAACAACACCAACACAAATACCTCGAACACAACACTCATCCCTATGACTAAGCCTCACAGTGATACCATGCTTAGTTCCTTCAAAATATTATCATGTACTCACCAATTCCTATAATTGTTGAACAAGAAACACCATCTTATAACAAAAAGAACCATGGGCCTAGTTATTTGTTGCTTCGTTGTGCCATTGATATCAACATCTCCCTCCAAGATTCCCAACACTTATGTTGCCTGTCTCTAAATCTCCAAGGAATAATTCCACACAAACATACATGCAATCAAACGATCAATGAGAAATCCACCTCCCATGTGTTTTCCCATCGAAAAACAACCAACAACCAAGGGTCATCCATATGTTGGTGCAAAATTAGATATTAGGGCTCTTGTGGGTTGTCCAACAAAGGGTCTGTCATAGTATAAAGTGCTGGCATATTCAATCTCCATAAGGAGAAGGTCTCACTCAAAGAACTACCAAGACTTAGAGATAAAGAGGAGATTTTCAGGATGAAAGAACAACCATGCTTACTACTAACAAAAATACTAATAGTTCGTTACATTTGTGTGCAAATTGATATACTCAAATCATAGACATCTATAAAGAAAATACAGAATATCCCCATGGAAATCGTTTAAAATTTAAATAAGTACAACATTCATCATTCAAGCAATACATAGAACATAATCAACAGGGGGATTCTTTCATTACTTTTAGACTATGTGTGTTACATTACAATAATAGCCTCGCATAGGAAGTGGGTAGAACAACAATTACAACAACCCCCTTTTTCCCTTGCTCCCCTTATGCATACAACTCTACTTCCCTCTTTCTCCCTCAAGCCATATACCAATTCAACCACCAGTTGCTACTCTAACTATCATTGCCTCTGATTGGTTAGCTTTGATGGCTCATAACTATTTTGATTGAACATAAGCAATTGGGGGATTCTTTCATTACTTTTAGACTCAGTGTGTTACAGTACATTACAATAGCCTCACATAGGAAGTGGGTAGACTCAGTCACCTACAAAAATTCCTCTCTCAGATAGAGGATACTAATGAACAAAAATTACAACAACCCCCTTTTTCCCATGCTCCCCTTAGCCATACAACTCTAATTCCCTCTTTCTCCCTCAAACCATAGACCAACTTAGTCGCCAATTGCTACTCTAACTATGATTGCCTCTAATTGGTTAACTCTTATGGCTCATAACTATTATGATTGTGGTGGTGCATCATTCCTCTATCCATTACCTTGGTCGATGCATCTTCCTTGGTCTACGCAACAATATTCTATTATATGGGTTAGCTCATTACTCTTGTGTACTTTCAAAAGATCCCAATTATCCTCTATAGGTGTAGGTCATACACCTTTATTCTCTTCTACCATCTTCTAGTGTTTTACCTTCAAACTACAATTATGTGTGATGATTACCAAAAATGAAGGGGCCAACAAGCCCCAACCACACCTGTTGACTTTTCCTCGAGTCAACTCTAATATCCCTCATTCTCTTATTACCCATTGACTTGTCCTTGAGTCAACTCTAATATCCCTCAGTCTCTTATTACCCATTGACTTGTCCTTGATTCAACTCTAATATCCCTCAGTCTCATACTTTGATGATTTCCCTTCAAATGAAGGGGACAAGTTAGGAACCAGCTCTAGTGCTCAAGTATGGAAGGTGGTGAATATGTTGATTTTCTTACGTGAATGTGTTGTGTTGAGTTATTTATCATACCATTTGGAAAATGCTACCTCATTGAAAGCTTGGTTTTGAGATTCCATGTGAAACCTCCATGACTCATACTAATGGGATAAGGTTTCTCTCCCTTTGACTAACTGCAGTTGTCTTTGTTGTGGTAGCATCCACTTATACATAGAAAAGGGAAGCAACAAATAACCGAAAGTGAAAGGGGTACTTATGAACGTGCATTGATGTGGGTAGCCAACAACACATTTAACAGGAAGGTGCACCAATTCATGAATAACTACACCTCAATCACCCCAAAAATACCATATTTGTTGTAGAGGCTAAGATCATATGGCCACTTACAATGCTTCCATATTCCTTGTAATACCATGCTTACATCATAGCCTTCAAATGGTAACCCATTGATTAGATGAATGTCATGGGCATGAATCGAGTATTCCCATTCCAACCATAGCGCATTCTTATGCACCCAACTGATGAGGAACTTGGTGCACCAAACAATCTCTCTTGTACTCCTAAATATTGATAGGTATAACATTTGCATTATGGAGGATGCATGTAATGATTCAAACTTTGGCTTTAGCACATGTGTTATGTCACCGATCTCCAAGGGTATCGGGTTCATGTAGACCGAGTGCTAAAGATCAAGGTATATATCACCATCAAAAAAATTGTAATCCATGATTCTCATCTACTCCAATTTACCATATAATCCACCTACTATCTCCACCCATGGGTTCACAATCTCTTCAACAACAATATTCTTCACCCATTAGGACTTAGCAGTAGTGACTTTCCCCTTGAAGGAAAATCTGAATGGTATCGGTCTCTAATAAAATCTCATTATTGGTAGGTAGAACAACTAGACAGGCTTGGAAGCTTTGACGAAGAAAACTTGGAGCTCCAACTCAAACATCAATTGAGTACATGCACAAAAAGGATAAAGTAAGGAATAGAACCATAGGAGGAGGTGTTAAATAAATTTTATGAGCACCTTTGTGACATTGGACTGGTGACACTAGTGAATATCCAATGTGTTTGAAAAGATTGCATGATGTGGTTATTCAAACAGAATGGGACTAACATTAAATTCCCGGTTCAAATAAAACTAAAATTCCATTCCCTTACTTCTATCTACTCACGTTTTTTTGTTTGCCTGTCACTTTACTTCCATTAATCTCAACCATAACTCAGCGTAATGGACTCTCCCAAACTCACTAGATTGATAGAATCAACTCTCTTTACACTCGCAACTATTATTGTAATGATCACAAATGTGTTGAAGACTCTATTAACTTGATCCCTGCATGCTTACCCGACCACAAGGACGTGGCTACAACTTATTAAAGGCTGGCCTAACTATGACTCCCCTCCCCAACCACAATACTATGATAAGTACTGCAAAAAAAAAAATTGAAAACCCTCTCGACTCAACTTTACCAACAAAGCACAAAATATAACATACAACCAGATGCAAAAAAAAAAAATAATAAGGCTATCAAACTTGAAGTAATACTACAACCCTAACCTTCCCCTAATTGTGCTCCTTTACACGAGTGGTTTTGAGCTTTAAAATCATTAAGATGGAGTATAGGAATTTAGGCAAGCACTATTCACCCATCCATGACTCCTCATGCAAATACCAAGATTTAGGGATAGGCCCTAAAGTGTGTAGAAACTTATGAACCCAAAACCTGGGTTGCATGCCTTCACACTCCCATATGTGTATGCAGTTTTACAAATGGGTAGAGGGGTCAGATGTCTTTCCTTCCTACAACCCTAGAAACTTGATATATTTTCCCTTATCTATGAAGGAATATTAACACTAAATTTCAAGGGGAGGCACAAATTGTTGTGTCATTGTTGGTTGCACTTCCTCCCAAGTAGTTAATTCCTCTTTGTGTGTCACCCACTAATGCATGGGAGTGGCCTTCAAAACTCTGTCCAAATAAAGAACCTTTTTCTCATCCACAATTCCATATTCCACTCTATCTAGAAATACCTTCACAACCCTTATTGCATCATAAGTAGGGGGATCTTTTAACTCTACCCAATCCGCTTGACAATTTTGACTGAGGTGCACCTTCTAGTAGACAACTCATGGGCCCAATTTTTCCATTGGTACATAGCTTCCTTCAAATTAGTGTTGAAATAATGGATACCCCTGCAACTCATTGACCTATCCACCATTGGATTAACATAGTCCTCCCTCCTCCCTATAATCAAGGAATACAAGTTCTCTATCGTGCCATCTTCAAGTGCATCCTTTGTGGGCTTAGTGTATCTTGGTCCTTGGTAGGGATCCATTGGTTGGATCACCCTAGTCCCATGAGCCTCAAAAGTCATGGTTTCCTTTTTCATGCCAATCACCTCATTATTATCATAATCCCACTCAATTCCATGTAAGGTAGGATAAGGATCTTGGTTGTCCATAATTTCAATTACTTCAAAATCGGCAATTGTCTTGTCTCCTATTAGGTCAACTTCCACTTTCTCCAATCTACCAATAGGAAAAATTTTGCATTTATTTTCCATCCACAACTGAATGGGGGAGTAAACTAATGTGGGCTTCCCCATGGATTCCCAAGACTTGTTTGGCATAATATTTCAGCCAATCCAAAAACCAACATTACATCCTTGATGTCATAGCCATCCCACTTGAGCATCCAATTGGAATTCCTTAATCATTCTTTTATTTTTCCTTCCATTTCTACTTGAATTATTTTCTAGTAGGAGTTGAGATAGGAGTAGGGTCTTCTTCTTCTCTTGTCACCCTTTTCAAAGCAATGTGCAACTTCACAATCTAGTAATCATCTCCTAAATTATCTATTAGCAACTTGAACCATTATAATACATGACCTACTGGCCTTTTTTGTCCTCTTGGCATGGGAACTTGTCCAGAATTTCCTATAGGGTCTACATGTCCCAAGGTTGATACTATAGTCTTTTGAACAAATCTGGGGACCTACATAAGAACAATTTAGTAGCTTCCCTCAAAAATTCCTTTTGTTGCACAATATCGAACTTTTGGGCACCAAGGGTAGCTTTCTTAATCACAATAGGTTCCACACCACCAATGTCTACACTAGTCCTTCTACCTCCCCAAGTGATTGCATTGATGGTGGGGCATGGATATGCATCCTCCATCCTCAGCTCAAAGTTTACTAGATTCACTTTTATTTTTCTATTCTAAGCTTCCCATCACTCAATAAGATATGGGTAGCCTTTCGTAGCATGACCAATGGTCCTGCAATAATTACACCTAGGTATTTGAGGAAAACGAAAGTCTTGAGAAATATGTTCTAATTCATCACAATTGTAGCAATGGACTAGACCAATCGTCCCACTAGAAATTCATCATTTATATAATCCTCCTTGACCCTAGACTATGTCACTTTGGGGATGGGAATTCTCCACAATTATGAAATATTTTTTCTCCATTTTCTAAGCCAAATCATCCAAAGCTCAGCACTTCTCTGTGGTGTGACAATTTTCACCACAAAACTTAGAATGTGCGATATTAGGGAACAATGAATATTTTTGCAAAAAGGGATGGTTTCATGGGGGATGACCATAAGTGTAACAAATCTCACAATAATCTCTTGGTTGGCCACCATAAATGAAGTAGCAATTTGGAAAGGGGAAGCATGCTAGAAAGGAGCTACAGTGGCCATTTGCACAATTCCTTCTAAGGTTTGGCCTAGATAGGGTCGATTAGTGGTCCTTTCACAATTACACCTTGAATTAGGAAAACTTAATTTGTGTGTTTCCATTTAGTTTTATAATTGATGCACATGGACATGTTCTCAACCAACCTTAGACTTGGTGAGTTCCTAATTCTACTCAACTAGGGATTCTATCTATGACTGGAACTCATTTAAATAAGAAGTTGGACTAGTTGTTTCAATTTTGGTATTCCCTAGATACCCTATTATGGATTCAATTTGAATGGCCTACTCTAATGCCTCTTTGAATCAACAATTTTTTGTTGCATTAGGTGAATATAGGTCAAAGGTAATAATCCCTGGATGAACCATAATTCATTGTGCTACAATTTAGGGATTATGAAGGCCATTCTACTTTTGAAATCACAAAAACTTTGTGCATACTCCCATGTTGTCTCACCCATCATCATCTATTTGATTTATTTCAATTCTTCTATACTGTGCTATTTCAATTTGTGTTGTTGGATCTCGGTTACAAACTACAACTTTACCTCATATAAATTGGGGGGCACCCCGCTGCAAAGACATTGTGAAAACTTCACATACCATTGTAAGGCCCTTCCTCTCAAAGTGGTCTAAAACTCCATGATCTTCTTAGTATCAGTGGTCCCTTTAGCCTACCAAATGGATTCAAAGAGAAACCAATTTTGGAATTCATCTTTATCACCCCTATTTGAAAACTTGGGTAACCTTAAAGAGACCCTCCCTAAGATTTAACCATGGTACCGGGGGTAAATCCTACCAACACAAACCCTCTAATTCTTGGTTGCACGAAAACACTTTGACTAGGGGACTGAAATAAACTAGGACTTCCCTGATTGAATCCGGTTTGTACTCCACTACTACCACTATTCTAAATACCACCACCTAATCATGGTTGATTAATGTTAGGAAAAAAACTAAAAGAAATAGAAGTATTGAGTATTACCTTATTTTTTAATGGAAGTCCAGGTTGGGTGAGGACTAGGATGGATTTGTGACTATAAGGTAATGTTTCTTCTAGTTGGGAAGCTCTTCCATCATAAAATAGCCAAGCTATGATTGTGAGCACATATTCTTCTATCTTGGCACTCTTTAGGTCTCTAGGTTCGGGCCACATTATAATTCCTTCCACAAGTAGGTTAATTAGGCTAGTTTGAATCTCTACATCAACTTATAACCTAGTTTGGGTTGATGCTTCAGACCTTTCCAACCTCCAAGTCTCACTATGGTCCCCTTTTCTAGGAATCCCTTCCCTAATATAACTTCTTTCTCTTAACCATGTGTGGATAACTCTCCCTATCTCTTTAACTTATGTAACTCTTCAAACTTTCCCTCAATATTCTCTTCATTTCTTCCTTCAACAACTACTCACTTTTTCCTTAACCACCTTCATTTGGCTCATCCACCACTGGTCTATAATGGTTATCCCCATTATAACTCTTTCATACCTTGCAATATTCTCTCCCCCAATCCTTTAGAACCCTAACTCCAACACATCGCCAACACCCTCCCTTATTGATTTTTCA
>ML777508.1:390939-402866 GCA_009831015.1 Picea engelmannii
TATTTAATATGCAAAAGGATCATGACTGAAAGATAGATATCCACATAACAAGAAGATATATCCTCAAGGAAACCCTTAAGGGGAGAAAACCCTGCAAACTTTCCTCAGTGTAGATTCCTCCAACATGTACAATGTTATGCAATTCTCTTTCACAAAATCAAGACCAAAGAGACCCATACACGAACCAAGAATAGCCTCCTAGATAAGTGTGTACTACCCTCTTGTACTTATATTCAATGAGTGATCAAAATGAATCGATATAGCCTCTATTTATACTCTAAAATACCTAAAAGACATGACTTATCAATAAACCCTTTCACAATTACACTTAGGAATAACCAATACAATTACACATAGGAATTACATAAAATCTCAACACTCCCTCTTAATGAGGAAGGTATTTTATCTGGCATAGACTCTAACATTATCGCCATCCACATGAGCTCATGACCATTGATTGTTGGATAAATGAATATATACATCACATGAAATCCATAGTGACTTCACAACATGCATCTAGGGCCAATGTGTAGCTCTCCAATAGCTACAACATGTCATCATGAAACTATCTAGTTTCCCGCAGAAAACTCAGATATCTTTATGCATGACATCTAGTGCCATGCAATAACATATGTACCTTGTCTCTTTAGCATGCATCCAGGGCTCATGGGTATCTTTCCAATAGCTACAACATGTCATCATGACATCCACTACCCTACGATAATATCTAAAGCCATCAATCCCTCTAAAGAGGGACTACATCGAGCTTGTCCCTGAAGTACTTGAACTTCATCCTTAACAATGTCTTTGTCAACACATCCGCAACCTACTCATCGGTAGCCACATATTGGAGCCTCACTACTCTCTCCTGCAATATATCTCTGATATAGTGATACCTAATTTCGATATGTTTCAACTTATCATGAAACACAGGGTTCTCTGACAACTTTATACAACTTTGGTTGTCGCACAAGATACAAGTCGCCTCCATCGCAATATCGAATAATCCAGTCAACAATTTTTGAATCCATACTACTTCGTGACCTACTTCACATGTTGCCACATACTTTGACTCAGTTGTGTTGAGTGCTACACATGATTTCTTCTTACTTATCCATGAAATCATACAAGATCCCAAAGTGAAGAAACATCCTAATGTAATTTTTCGGTTTGCAACACTACCGACCCAATTTGAATTTGAATATCCAAGTAGATTGATCTCACTTTATGAAACATACTCGAGCCCATAATCCATTGTACCTTTAAGATACATCATCACATGTTTTACTACAATCAGGTGAACACGTCTAGGGTCAACCATGTATTGACTCAGGGTGTTCACAACAAAACATATATCTGGTCGTGTATTCGTCAAATAAATTAATGAACCCACCATCTGCATGTATAATGTAACTTCCACAGTCTCTGAAGTTGTATCCTACAACAACTTCAGATTTGATACCATAGGTGTAGCCATTTCCTTGCAATCCAATATCCCAAACCTCTTCAAGATTTCCACTGCATACTACCCTTTACCTAGGAATATTTAACTAATCGTTTTCCATACCTCTAGTCCCAAGTAATAGTGCATCAGAACAATATCCTTCATATCGAACTCAGAGGCCAACTCCCTTTGTCACTGAAAAACCTTGATTTCCTAGTCTGCTTCACTGGATGCTCTCTCTATGACTCTGTGACAATATTTCCATTTTCCAAAACACATAACATCATTGTAACCACCACATCAACACATTGAAACAAGATTCATGTGATCTCAACTACATAGGGTTTGTCACTGCTTCTTATGTCCATCTCGATCACTCCTCACCAAATACTCGTGTTGATATTGACCTTCTTATCTGTCAGGTTCTCTACCTGAGCCCTGAACTCTTAGAATATGTTGAAGACCTCATCCTTGGTCTTCATGAAGAAGATCCATGAGTGTCACATAGTATAAGAATCTCGGTAAACTATCATGTGCCTAAAATCACCACAATATACTAACCAGGCATCCATGGTAACTTTCCTAGAACAAGAACAAGAACATCTCCATGCAACAAGCATTTCCATGGTAACTTTCCCAAAACAAAATAAGAGCAAAACAAGAATATTTCTCATTCTAAAGTTTGTTGCAATGATCCTTGGAAACACATTTACTATTCATGATACGGATAATGATCAAGGTGGTGACCTTATGATAGTATTTCTCAATAAACCTGTCGATGATGAAGCCTCCATTCACATAGGGTCGGATCCACATTCATAATTGTTTATCACTGTCCAGGTATATGACAACCAAAGTATAAATGTGGTTGTTGTTCTATAAAAAAAATTCTATCCTAGAACTCATACAAGTGTTTATGCTCCTCTCTTCCTCTTCCAAAGAGTTTTGGGAGCACCCAGGTGAGGAACAGAAGCAGAATTCCTTCATCCCTCCTTAACTCACCACTCTCATCTACAATGCCTATTTATGATAGAGTTTTAGTACTCCCCGTCACTTCTCTTATTGTTACTATCCCTTCACTTATGTCACCATAGGTGTAACATTGAGAATATCATTGGATCCAAAATCACAAAGGAAGGAAGAATGAAACCCTACAAGAATATGCTCAAGCTTCTCAATTGTTCTAGCTTTGTTTTGGACCTTTTAGAATCTAATAAATTTATGTGGGTGTATCATCCATCCATTTTTCCCTTGAATCATTTAAGTGGTTGCATGTTTACTTTGAGAATCAGTGTTATTCCATAAATGGGCATAGATTTGGAGAAATTGTCTACACTTCTAGACAGCCTCATTTGTCTCATCATTTCCAAACTTCCCTTTAGAGAGGTAGTCCAATGTTTCATCCTCTCTAAACGATGGAGATTCCTTTACAGAGAAATGCCCAATCTAGACCTATCTCCCCATTTTCTAACACCATGATATCTCCAGCCTCCCACACCCTATCCCCTCTCCATGGAAACCTTGGAATATAATATCCAACATAATGTAGTCGCATTCATTAGATCTAAAAGTCGTTTGTCTCATCAATGACACTGCAGGGTGGAGTCCCACTGTCACAAATTCAATGTCATGGAAGTTTACCACCCAAAGCGTATTGAATTGGTTGGAGTGCCTTTCTAGGAAGAATGTCAAAGTGTTCATTCTCAAATATTATCTGCCAAGGGAAATCCTGGCCTTGGAGGCCCTTTTCTCCTGCACTCGTCTCACTATGCACCAACCCAACAACTATATTCTCACCTATATTCCAACCTAATTTTCCAGATTTAACCATCTCTTGTATTTCACTTTCACATGCATGGAATTGACAGATGAATCTTTATCCATCTTTATTTCACGATTCCCTCTTCTTCTGAAACTTCACTTACATGATTGTGTTGGCTTGCAAAAACTCGTTATTTCTATTGATTTTCACTTCAGCTACACAAAATGTAACAAGGAAACCTTGCAATTATTGTCGAACAAACACTACCAACAAAAATAAGGAGAAAGACATAATCTTCTCAATCTATCTCTGTCGTAGGTAGATTTACTGGGATCTCCATAGAGGAGTATGGCTTGTTTTAGATCACTATCCAGTGACTCCAACATGCCTTCTCAATTATTTCTACCCTTAATGGCTCTCACTCACAATCATCGTGTCAATGTGATGGACAAACACATTAATTCAAACACATTAGTAATTCACTCACTCAAACTATCTACTCTCTTACTCTCATAGGTCCCATTTCTTTTCCATTTCTCTGGGCCCTCTTGTGAGGGATTCAGGCCTAGCCTGCTCTGATACCATGTTGATTTTTCAAGAGAGATGATATTGTATATATATATTATTATTTAATATGAAAAAGGATCACGACTAAAAGATAGATATCCACATAACAACAAGATGTATCCTCAGGGAAACCCCTAAGGGGGAGAAAACCCTGCAAAATTTCCTCGGTATAGATTCCCCCAACATGTACAATGCCATACAATGTTCTTTCACAAAATCAAGACCAAAGAGACCCATACATGAACCAAGAATAGCCTCCTAGATAAGTGTGTACTACCCTCTCATACTTATATTCAATGAGTGATCAAAATGACTCGATATAACCTCTATTTATACTCTAAAATACCTAAAATAGATGACTTATCAATAAACCCTTTCACAATTACACTTAGGAATAACCAATACAATTACACTTAGGAATAACTTCTGAAATTACATAAAATATCAACATCCCTATCATCCCCATCATGGAGGGGGTTCACTTGGCCATATCAACTATCAACTAGGTATAAAGGCAACATCCCTCCCTCAACTAACAACATCCTGATCCAAAGGGAGATTTCCCTCAAGATTTTTCCATGGGATCCCCTACAAAACTCTTCTTCTACGTTTGAAAAGGATTTATAGAGTACTATAGTGAACTCTACAATTTATCCCTTTATTTAGTTCTCTACCCAAAATTCAACTGCACAGGTAATTTGGTGATCCAAATGATGTAGTTTATCTATATTCTAAATGGTCAAGTTGATTCCCCTCTTCTCAAATTTTGGGGCTTCCTCTAACCTCTTCAACCAATTGTATAGGATCATTGAGAACTTGCACCAGAACATCTCATAGTCATCTCTACTCAAGTGTTCATATAGAATTATTTCTCTACATTGCTCAAGCTTCCATCCATGAAACTCTCCCTCTTGAGAAAAGGAGTTCTCAACCTAGTTCTCAAACCAAATTTGAATCATACTCTTAAAGAACCACTCCCTTATCCTACAAAGTTCTTCTTCTTAAGAAAAATCTTGACAATGGAACCATTTGTTTGTGCAAAAATGGAGACCAAGGTTATTGTGGATTGTCCAAGAAAGGACCTAATATAGTTTGGAGTGTTTTCATATAGAATCTCCATAAGGACAAGGTCTCTCCTAAAGAACTACTGAGACTTAGAAATAAAGAGGAGATTTTCAAGATGAAAGAACATCCATGCTTACTACCAAAAATAATGTTAATAGTTCATTATATGTGTGTGCAGATTGATATACTCAAATCACAAACATAACAAGCATAAATAAAATATAGAATAATCCCATGGAAATCATTTAAATTTAAATAAGCACAATATTCTTCATTAATACAATACACAAAACATAATGAAACCTATGTCTTTTCATTACTTTCAAATTCAGTGCATCACATTACATTACAATAGCCTCATGTAGGAAGCAGGTAGACTCACTCATCTACAAAACTTGCTCTCTAAGAAAGAGCATACTACTGAACAATAACAATGACCCCCTTTTTTCTATACTCCCCTCAGCCATACAACTCTACTACCCACTTTCTGCCTTGAACCATAGACCAATTCAACTACCAACCATCACTCTGAATACGCTTGCCTCTAACTGGTTAACTTCATTGGCTCATAACTATTTTTATTGGGGTGACACACCATTCCTCTACCTATTTTCTTAGTCGACACGCCTACCTTCATCTGCACATCAATATTTTTTTTTAACAGATCATCTTGTTACTCCTATGTATTTCCCAAAAATCCTCCCAATTGTTTGGGCTTGTAGGTGTAGGTCTCAAACATTTATTCTCCATTGCCATCTTCAACACTTTGCCTTCAACCTGCAACTCTATGTGCAGATTACCAAAAATGAAGGGGCCAACATCATACAGCATGCACCACACGTCACATGAAACACCCACAAGCATGGTGTAAACACTATCGAAGTAACTCCAAAATATAACATTGAGAAATTTCATTTGAAACTTGATAGTTAACCAATATTGTTACAATTGCAAAAGTGTTTCTTTACCTTCAACCAATTTTAATAATTTAGGTCTCATCAAGACACTCTAGGATTTTGGATTTAGAGATATGATATTTTTTTCCATCCAACTTATTGTCTAGAAGAGGAATGATCAAATATGATTCCATCTCCCCATTCTTTAATAAATTGTGTACACTAGGACAACTAAGTAAAAAAACACTCTTCTTAATAACTTGAACTAATGTCTAATTTCAGTGTCAAAGCAACCTAATTCTAAAATAATAAATACACATATGGAACTGGTTTCTCTCTAAAATTATGAAAAAAATATGACATCAAAAATAGGCCATTTTAATGCCAAATTTTCAATGTAAGAGACTTTATACGAAATGTATCAATATTAATACCTATGCAATTTTTAAAACGTCCACCATTCATTCAATTGAGACCAAATATTTACAAAGTGGTATCAATGATTTTATCACAACACAACCAAACACTTCCTTTGTAACCCTAGTATTAGTTATAATAATATGCACTAATCTTCTAAAATGATTATATATATATATATATATATATATATATATATATATATATATATATATATATATATATATATATATATATATATATATATAAACATTGATTATCTATTATTTGCATAAAAGGATAGTCATACATCCATTACTTGGTTGGGGCCCGCCAACAAGGAAAATACATCCCAAACCAAGATTTTTCTTCAAAACTTTACTAGTCTTGGGTTTGTCCTTCTTCCACATAACACAAAAAACCACTACCTAAACTAATAGTTTATATTTATCCATAAAAACTATTTAAATATCAGACACAGTCATATTGAAGCCCAACCATCTCCAACACCAACTCGATATCCTCGTTCTCCTCCTAAGCCTGCTACAATTGTTGATTATGTGTCTACTTTGAACGGATTAGCACACGTCCTCGTAGAACTGGTAGAGCATGTTATGTGCTTGCATTTTCCCTCCTCGCTTGTTGCTTTGGTCATAATGAATTTGACCCTAAATACTGAGTTGCAAACTGTCTCAAATATCCCCTCGAAAATATTGAGGGTATGAAGGATTTCCTATTGGTCTTTCTTAGCCTTGTCTAGTGATTGTGCCACCATAGTTTTAACTAGCCAATAGGTCTCAACAATCCTAAATTATTTTGTGTCCCTGGTTCACAAGTATATAAAGTGGTATCAATGATTTTGTCATAACACAACCAACCACTTTCTTTGTAACCCTAGTATTAGTAATAATAATATGCACTAATCTTCTAAAGCGATACTATATATATATATATATTAATTTGAAAACATTGATTATCTATTATTTTCATAAAAGGATAGTCATCTTCCATTACTTGGTTCGGGCCTACCAACAGAGGAAAATACATCCCAAACCAATATTTTTATTCAAAATTTTACTAGTCTTGGTGTAGTGTCCCCAAGGCCGAGCCCCGTTGCAAATCAGGATATATGAAATGAATTGTAAACATGTTCTATAGGCTGGTGAGCCGAGTTTTGTATAAGCTGGTAGGCTTATGTGTTTGTTAGGCCAGGGAGCCTAAGTGTAGAAGGCCAGGAGCCTGCTGATGTACTTGTATGTATGCAGAATGATTAATAAAATATAAACACCGCCAGGTGCAGACCGACCACGATGAATGAGTGAAGGGGGACTGAGAGTCCACAGAGTGGGCAAGGGATTAGGGGCTGGAAGGTGGAAGAAGGGGCTGAGTGTTGAGCCTAGGGGCTTAGGCCTGGAATAATATTTTAATATTATTTCCTAAAAATCAATGTGCATATTAATTTATCCTAAGTTTCTAGCAAAAAGGAAAGGCGTGTACAGGGAGGCATGCAGATGGAACGCATGCAGTTCCCAGGGTAACAAATGTCCACCCTGACACATGCAAATAAAATAGAAAGGAACATCCATGGGGGGGGATCTCTGGCATTCCATTCGACCCGACTGCCCTAAGCAGGAGCCGTAGGAGCCAGTCTACAGGAGACCTCGTGTATGTCTGTTACAGAGAGGAAGCCTATGTTGGGTGTTGAGGAATGTGTGTTTACCCTTGTTCATAGCCATGGAGTCTGTCAGTGAGAGAAAACCAATGTGTGCATTCCCTGAACGCAATGTCCATGTCAATTTCGGGGAAGAGTCTCTGTTTTCCCAAGAAAAGTTGAGCGAGATTGTGCGTGGAGCCCTGTTCTGAAATCTTGACCCTGAGAACATCATGTGACTACTAAACTGGTTCTTGGGAAGCCTGTGTCCGTTTTCCCTGTGTTTATTGTGGCATGAAGTTTGGACTGTGTGAGGCTTGTTGGCCTGTGAGCGACTCCCTCCAGGTGAGAGAGTGCGCAGAGGAAGGAGAGAGCTCTTGGGAGGAACCCTGTAGCTGCCATAGAACCCAGAGACTTCCGATCCGGTCTGTTCCTGTAACCCAAGGTAAGGGAGACTGGCATCCAAAGGATTGTCTAGGTGACAGAGAAGGTGCACTCTCCTGGGGTGGAACAGGCATGTGGGGAATGAGGGTCTGTGGGCAGTGAGCGTGGGAGATTCCTGTGAGAGCATTCTTCCTGGTGGTTGTGTGTGACTGAATTCCCTGTAACCTCAGCCTGAGTCTGGATTCCTTGCCCTGGGGTGGAGCTCAGTCCCAGCTCAGGGGTGACCCACTGTTGAGTTGAGGAGCAGTGCGGTCTACGGCTAGGAGGTTCGTGGAAGGCCTGCATTTGGTTGGTGGATTTCTCCATTGTCACAAGATAAGTGTTTAATTATATTTTTACCACATTTTATCATGATTGTACTGGATCTGTTATCATGTTTTCTGCTGTGTAAATGAATTACTGTTGAAAGATATGGAATGTCTAATTATAACAGTAACTATATGTTTATTCTGAGAATTAAAATGTATCTCTTGTTGTTACGCATGTGATTATACAATTCTGTATGTTTTATGTAAGAGTCCATGTACAGAATGGTGAAAGAGAGGTTTGAAAGCCTCGGTAGTGAAAACTGACACTACAAATTGGTATCAGAGCCAAGGTTTCGATACTGAGCCTAGATGGGTCGATGGAGCGGTCTTTGGACCGAGAATGCGAGGGGAAATTGAGTCGGGACGACCAATTTCGGACCCTGGTTTGTTCTGAAGTGCCAAGGGAACACTTGACGAGTTTTTATTAAGCTCAGGAGGTATAGCGGCGTTACGAAACTGCAGCTAGTGTGGTCTATGGCCATGGGGAGACAGGTCTCTACACCAATGGTGTTATAACCGTAGGATCTGTTCGGGAGGGAAGGTGAACCCTTGTAACCATCAGATCTGGAGAATGTGCACAAGGTTTAAAGCCTTTGGATACTGTACAGGAGGTTACGGCCGCACCAGGAGTTTAAACTCGGGAGGATCGTGAGTCGTAAGATCACTGTGGGATTACCCGTCAACCGTCCGAGTTGACAGAAGTTGCACAGGGTTTAAGTCCTCATGGGTAGAGGAGAAGTCCCGGAGAGGCGTTGGGATATTGGAGTCATCGGGGTTTTAGAAGTTAAGAGAACTGAGACCTTGTGAGTCTCAAAACACCGAAGAAATCATAGCCGTGAATCTCGGGTGGACACGTGTCAGAAGATCCGAGAGGAGTCGGGGTTCGACACTTCGTGGACTCCGGAGACATAGAAATCGTCGCATCAAAAATCGCGATCTCGCCATGTCCGAAAGGGCGACGAGGGGACAGTGACATGGTAGAGTCAATTCCCACGAGCATCAGAGATCGACATATCATGGTTCTTGATGACGAGAAGATTGCAGTAGCGGGGGTCACGAAACTCCGAAACGCGACTTCCAAATAGTCTCCAGCAATTGTGAGGAGGACAGATGTCACCCCACATCGGGGTTCGGAAATTCGTAAGTTCCGGGAACAAGTGCAGTTGAGGTTTCGATATCGCGAAACGCGATTTCCCGATTATCAAAGGAGTGTGGGCCATAGCCACCAACAGGGGGAACAGGTGGCACACTACATCGGTGTATCGGAAATCGGGGTTCGGGGAATCGCGAACCCAAAGGATGTAAGTGTTTCGGCAGTGGAAAGTCCAAAACCCCGATAAGAGTAAAATATTTTGGTCTTATGAGAGGCGGTCACATGGACCTATGCATAGCCGGGGGCTAAGGCAAAGGTGCATCGGTAAATCGGGGATCGGGAGTTCGGGAGGACAGGAACTCATGTCGTCGGGGATCACGAAACCCTGACACCCGAAGCTTCAATTGGGAGATGTGCCATGTATATGCATGAAGAGTACCACATGCCCGCGAGTAGGGATACAAGACAAGAGTGGTGGGACCCTAATGACGTCACCGAAGGTGACGAGGATCCTCTGAAACACACCACATACCACTACGGTTGAGGGCGACAGCTGTGCTATGGAGCCGTAGAATAAGGTAAATTGAAATTTCGGAAGTCGGGGGTGGGGAAGGAGAGTGAAACGAGAGTTCTCCATACCGAAACTCCGAAACCCCAAAACTCAAGGTTCTGAAAGTCCTGAAATACTGAAAACTGAAGTTACGAACACTGGAAAATATAGAGCTGAACAGAGCTCAGACAATTCGTGAAATTGAAACACCTTATTAAACATCGATGGTTATGAAATATGAGGAATTGTCAAGAGACGAAGGCTCGACAAATTTTAATCGTCTTCGCGTTATATTGCAGAAGACTGACGAGTGCCATAACTATTGGAAATTGCTTTAAACACAAAGAAATGGGAGAGATACATAATATTTCCAGTTCAAGAAACTTGTTTAAAACGAAATGTCTTTTATTTTGTCTGAACTGGTTTATAAATATTGTGGTTGTTCGTGAAGGTTTAATGGCCTGACAATTGAATTGCACAGTGCATGTGCAGAGTTCAACAGAGCCCCGAATTCCAGCGTCGAGTATGGAGTGGGGAAAAGTGCAGTTTACCCATGAAATAGAAGATGAATGAGAAGGAAAGGATGTTAACCTGTGATTCAAAGGTTCGAACTCTAATGGGCATGGAAAAGAGATGGATGAGGAAGGACATATGATGAAAATCATTGAAGGGCTGCAAAGAGAGGCCAAGGAGCGCCGAGCTGATAGCCGAAAGCTCATGAAAGCCAGGGATCGGCAAGGGGAATTAAACTTGAGATTCCTAAAGAGCCTGGAAATAATAGAGAAGAAACTTGAGAGGGGAAGAGACTCAGGTATGACAGAGAGTCGCAGAAATCATGGGAGAAGAAGTAGATCGAGGAGTGGTAGCCGACATCACAGTTGCTCCCAAAAACATTCGGACAGGGAGACACACAGCAGTTCGAGCCCGTCCCCTACTAGAAAACATCAAAAATCTGGAAGGGAAGAACTGAAGGGGGAGATGAACAAGATTAAGCCTCCAACATTCGATGGAGAACATAAGAAGTAAGAAGATGTCGAGACCTGGTTGCTTGGCATGAAGAAATACTTCCAACTGCAGAATTATTCTGCCCATGCAGAAGGAAGGATTGCAATGTACCAAATGAAAGGAAAAGCATCCATGTGGTGGGATCAGTTTGTGCGGGTGCAGCATATCCGAGAGAAAGAGGTCACTTGGAAGGAATTTAAGAGGTATTTTGAGAAGAAATACCTGACTAAAAGATACTATGACAGAAAGATGAAGGAGTTCTTCGAACTCAAGTTGGGCAGTATGACCATTGATGAGTATGAACGAAGTTTTCTTGAACTACTGAAGTATGTTCCATTCATCAAAGACGAGGCTGTCAAGATTCAGAGGTATCTGAGTGGACTGCCACCTTCCATTGGTGACAAGATTCAATATGATGATCCTAAGACTATGGAAGAAACAATAAGGAGGTCGAAATGCTTATACGAACAACAAAGAGAAAAACCTATCTTTCGGAAGGCTTGGGATGACCATAAGAGGTTTAAGAAAGAACAGAGTAAGAAGGGAAGCAAGCCTTCCTTTTTCAGAAACAATCCTTGGGGACATTCATCTTTTAAAGAGCCTAGGAAAGTTGAAGGGAGTGAACAGATGCCAAGGCCTCCACCCATGGAGTGTTGGGGTTGTAAAGGGAATCATAGGTACAGAGACTGCCCCCACAGAAAAGACAAAGCAAGAATTGTCCATACTGTTCAGCAAGCTGAAACAGT
>ML777508.1:405887-437255 GCA_009831015.1 Picea engelmannii
AGAGAGAGTAAACAGAGTAATAGAAGACATGCTGAGAATGTATGTGATGGATAAACCATCAAGGTGGGAAGACTACCTGCATTTGGTAGAATTCGCCTACAATAATGGGTATCATGCATCTCTGAAGATGATCCCATTTGAAGCACTGTATGGAAGAAAGTGCAACACTCCAGTGAGCTGGGATAATCCAACTAACAGGGTAGTAGTTGGACCTGAACTACTCAAAGAGATGGAAGATCAAATGATAAAAATCAAACAGAATCTGAAAGCTACCCAGGACAGGCAGAAAAGTTACGCGGATAGTAACAGAACCCATAGAGAATTCAAAGTGGGTGACCATGTTTTCTTGAAAGTGAAAACTAACAGGAGTTCCCTAAAGTTGGGAAGTTGCGCCAAGTTGGCAGCAAGATTTTGTGGGCCATTTGAAATCCTAGAAAGGATTGGGCCGGTTGCATACATGCTTGCATTACCTGCATCTATGACTGTACATAATGTGTTTCATGTTTCACTGCTTAAGAAATATGTGCCTAATGCTAATCATGTTATCGATTGGACTGTGATTCAGGTAGAACCAGAAGGTGTCCTACAAGTGCATCATGTGCGCATATTGGACAGGAAAAGAAAACAGCTCTGGAATCGAGCTATAGAACTTGTAAAGGTCCAGTGGACCTGGTATGGTCCTGAAGACGCGACATGGGAGCATGAAGAAGTAATGCGGGTAGAGTACCCGCATCTTTTTGAAAATTTTTGAAGAACTTGCAGATGCGATGTAAAGTTACACTGAGGACGGTGCAAAAATAAGGGGAGGGGGATTGTAGTGTCCCCAAGGCCGAGCCCCGTTGCAAATCAGGATATATGAAATGAATTGTAAACATGTTCTATAGGCTAGTGAGCCGAGTTTTGTAAAAGCTGGTAGGCTTATGTGTTTGTTAGGCCAGGGAGCCTAAGTGTAGAAGGCCAGGAGCCTGCTGATGTACTTGTATGTATGCAGAATGATTAATAAAATATAAACACCACCAGGTGCAGACCAACCCCGATGAATGAGTGAAGGGGGACTGAGCATCCACAGAGTGGGCAAGGGATTAGGGGTTGGAAGGTGGAAGAAGGGGCTGAGTGTTGAGCCTAGGGGCTTAGGCCTGGAATAATATTTTAATATTATTTCCTAAAAATCCATGTGCATATTATTTTATCCTAAGTTCCTAGAAAAAAGGAAAGGTGTGTACAGGGAGGCATGTGGATGGAACGCATGCAGTTCCCAGGGTGACAAATGTCCACCCTAACGCATGCAAATAAAACAGAAAGGAGCAGTCGTGGGGGGGGATCTCTGGCATTCCATTCGACCCGACTACCCTAAGCAGGAGCCGTAGGAGCCAGTCTGCAGGAGACCTCGTGTATGTCTGTTACAGAGAGGAATCTTGTGTTGGGTGCTGAGGAATGCGTGTTTACCCTTGTTTAGAGCCGTGGAGTCTGTCTGTGAGAGAAAACCAGTGTGTTCATTCCCTGAACACAATGTCCATGTCAATTTCAGGGAAGAGTCTCTGTTTGCCCAAGAAAAGTTGAGCGAGCTTGTGCATGGAGCCCTGTTCTGAAATCTTGACCCTGAGAACATCCTGTGACTGCTAAACCGGTTCTTGGGAATCCTATGTTCAGTTTCCCTGTGTTTGTTGTGGCACGCAGTTTGGACTGTGTGAGGCTTGTTGGCCTGTGAGCGACTCCCTCCAGGTGAGAGAGTGCGCAGAGGAAGGAGAGAGCTCTTGGGAGGAACCCTGTAGCTGCCACAGAACCCGGAGACTTCCGTTTCGGTCTGATCCTGTAACCCAAGGTAAGGGAGACTGGCAGCCGAAGGACTGTCCAAGTGACAGAGAAGGTGCACTCTCCTGGGGTGGAACAGGCATGTGGGGAATGAGGGTCTGTGGGCAGTGAGCATGGGAGATTCCTGTGAGAGCATTCTTCCTGGTGGTTGTGTGTGACTGAATTCCCTGTAACCTCAGCCTGAGTCTGGATTCCTTGCCCTGAGGTGGAGCTCAGTCCCAACTCGGGGGTGACCCACTGTTGAGTTGAGGAGCAGTGCGGTCTACGGCTGGGAGGTTCGTGGAAGGCCTGCATTTGGTTGGTGGATTTCTCCACTGTCACAAGATAAGTGTTTAATTATATTTTTACCACATTTTATCATGACTGTACTGGATCTGTTATCATGTTTCTGCTGTGTAAATGAATTACTGTTGAAAGCTATGGAATGTCTAATTATAACAGTAACTATATGTTTATTCTGAGAATTAAAATGTATCTCTTGTTGTTACGCATGTGATTATACAATTCTGTACGTTTTATGTAAGAGTCCATGTACAGAATGGTGAAAGAGAGGTTTGAAAGCCTCGGTAGTGAAAAGTGACACCACACTTGGGTTTCTCCTTCTTCCACATAACAAAAAAAACCACTACCTAAAATAGCAGTTTATATCTATCCATAAAAACTATTTAAATATCAAACACAAGCATATTCAAGCCCATCATCCCGCACTTGGAGGAGGTGTTGATTCCTCCACAACCATCTCCAACACCAAATCGATATCCTCGTTCTCCTCCTAAGCCTGCTACCGTTGTTGATTATGTGTCTACTTTGATCGAATTAGCACACATCCTCATAGAACTGGTAGAGTGTGTTATGTGATTTAATTTTCTCTAATCACTTGTTTCTTTGGTCACAGAAAATTTGACCCCGAAGACTAAGTTGCAAACTATCTCAAATCTGCCCTCGAAAATCTTGAAGGTATGGAGGATTTCCTATAAGTATTCTTTAGCCTTGTCTAGCACTTGTGCCACCATAGTTTTAACTAGCCAATAGGTCTCAACAATCCTAAATTATTTCATATCCTTGGTTCGCAAGTACACAGGGTCCTGCACCCACTCCCTAACCTCCTCCAAAATCTAGGCATTTGAATTCAATTATCGCTTAGCTATTATTGCAACCTCAACTTCCTCTACCTCCTCCTTCACTTTGATAGAGCACTTCTCCTCATATTTATGTTCGGCTCTACCTGCCTCCTACTCTACCCTGGTCCATGAAACCTAAGCCCACAAGGAGGAAGCATTATGAGCTCCCCCTTTCCCTTTATTTTTCCTACCTTTCCCACTCTTATTGACTCCATGTGTCATACTTGCATCCCACCACCACCGATACTCAAGCCTTTTGTTCAACTATTTCAAGAGACCATCACCACACCATCACATATCGCCTCCTGGCTACTGAGAAGAAAACAACATCCCCTCTGAAGGTACCACCACTTATTCTCTTTCCCGAGCCTCTCTATCGAAGAAACAATGAGACTAATGACACTCAAGACCTATGCCATCTAGTCCTCCACCAAGCTCCAAAAACCATCCCAAACCAACTTCACACTGCTACCCTCTTCCCAAACTTTCCCAGACGAGCTCCTCCAAGAGAGGACAAAGTCGTTACTGGGGCAATGCCATTATCACCTCCAAACCATATCATTCCCACCAAATCATCTCCATCGTTCGAGAACATAAATAGACTTGAAGCTCGTGCCATGTCCATCATTCTCAGAATATCCTCCATCCACTTACTCAATGTATGATATATCCTTTTAGTTGTTGTACTCCCAGACATGATTGTCGAACCTCCAACATTTACTCCGCACATCATCCCATTATACCACTCCTCTGCCTAGATCAACATCACCATGAATTCTTTGATTGGTCTGCAAGGTGGCGTACCTGCTCTCCCACATACTTTTGTCACCCACACCCTCCTAAAAATACTTCCCCCGATCAACCCTCATTGAATTGTTAATACATGGTGAAGTGGAGACCACGTGAAACACATCTATGTTTGTAACCCTACTTGTCTTCACCCCATCCATAAAACAATACTATAGATTAACATAAAACTACATTATCTAATACAACTTTAATATTAATAAAAATTTAATATATTAAATGAATTATTTCATAAATTTAACAATAAGTTCAAACTCACAAAAACTCAAAAATACAATAAAACTAACTTGCTTAATTAAAATATTGAAATGTAATGTATATTACAATAACGTACAATTAGTCTTTAATGACATATCATAATCGCAATTGAATATCACCCACCCACATTATAAAATTCAAGATTATTTAAATCATAAAATGAATTTCTACATTTAACTCACTAATCTACATTCTCATAAATCATTGATATTGATTACTACTAAACACTTTTATCATTTTTGTTGATGAACAAATTGATAATCCTCACACATCCATTAGTTTGATCACTGCCAAATTGGTGAGAGAAATGCATACTTATATATTTAAGTTAATGATAAGATATGATTATGTCAACTTAAAAAGTTTAATAAATCTTTAATGAATTTTATCAATTATTAGATTTGATTAGATTAAAGATTAAATATGACTAAATCAATTGTATTTATATCAACACAACTTTAATATTAATGGGCTTTCATGTTGAACTAGGTTCATGTTAAAATCATTTATCACATGTTAAACTTTAGAGTGGATCAACAACATTGTTGCACCAAAACATTGCTTGCAAATACACTTCTTTCAATTATGTTTGCATATTGAGACTCCTTACAAGAAAATTGTTTTAAAGGTCAAAAGGTGAGTTGTGTTGTTAAATTATGGTTGCATATCGAGACTCCTTACAAGAAAATTGTTTTAAAGGTCAAAAGGTGAGTTGTGAAGGTGAGTTGTGTTGTTAAATTTTGGTAATATATTTTCGATGCATTTACAACTTAATATGATAGAGATATTGTCACCTCTGTTAAATGAATAATATTTAAATCATTATATATAGGATTAAAGCATAATATTATAATGATGATAATAATAATAATAAATTATATTATTCAAATATAAATACAAATAAAAAGAAAAGTATATTAATATTTAAAAAGAAAAATTTAATATACCTAATATAAAAGCGACTAAAAATACTGTGACTTTTAAATATTTACAAATGTTTCTTCTCAAGACTCAAGGTACATTGTTTAGATTCATTTTTGTACAATTTTTATTGCTACGTTTTTTCTTAATAATTAAGTAAAAACAAACATAGGTGTACAAAAGGAAAAACGATTCATCTCAATTCAAATTAACATTGTCTAGTAAAAAATATGTTTTTTCTTAATAATCAAGTAAAAGCAAGCATTGAAATCGCCAACCTTGAGAAAATTGATACGCCAGAGTAGAGAAGATGGTTGCATAGACGTTCTTGGCCGAAATGATTCCAGAAGAGTCGCCTCCTATCTAGATTAAAGTGTCTTTGGACTGTTCATTGAGTGAAATCATGGCTAAGTTTAAAGAGGAAATGTAATTAGTCCACTCAGCCTCATGGAAGCCTGACAAACCAAGATCTGCGTTGGACTTCCAAGTGTCCGCCAAAGTAATCGGATCTCTACCTGTTTTAGCTTGAGCCAGAACCACAATAGAATTTTGATTTAATAGAGAAATAGTTTCAAGATGAAGGAAGGCGTGTTCACCTAGGTTTAAAACCTGGTCTCTACCAACGAGGATATGGTCTCCTGCACCCGGACGCCATCTGATCTAGTGAAGGATGATGGGGACAGTTCGAATGAGGCTAGACCAGAATCTTGAGACCGCCTTTGTGTTGAACGTTTGCCTTCTAAACTAGAACGAAAGAGGGGAATTTTGAAGGTATTTATCAAATACAATCTGATGCCAGAGACTGTCCTGAGTGAGAACTCTCCACAGAGAATTTGAAATTAAGGTTGTATTAAAGTGGAGTAGGTTTCAAAAACCCCACCCTCCTCTTTTTTCGGTCTAGAGAGTAATTCCCAGCTGTAGAGATGGAAGTGAGGAGTCTTTGACTGGCCGTTCCAAGGGAAATTGAACATCGTTCTTCTAATCTTTGATAAAACAGACTTCGGAAGAAATTCCAAAGTCATCCAATAAATTGCCAGGCTTTCCAGCACTTCTTTTATTAGAACATATCTTCCCCCCGATGATATCCATCTATGATACCGATTTCTGATTTTATTTGAAAACTTTGAAATAAGCCAATCCCAGTTAGAGGCTCTTTGAGGACCTATCTTGAGATAATAGCCCAAATATTGGAAATGGAAGATTCCCTTAAAAATAATTTTATTTTTTCTTCTAGCTGCACAAAACGGGATTCTAACGTGGGATAACCTTCTGGAAAAAGGATGGAACGGCACTAGTCTTTTCCCTCTCTGCAAACAGTCCTCTGAAGCAGTCTCCCATATTTTCATAGACTGCACTTTCTCAAAAGCGGTCTGTTCGAACATCCAAAAATTAAATAAGTTGAATTTCAAATGGAGAGGTTGATCCCTTCTTAACTGTATGGATTCTTGGACAATGATTAATTTTTGGCCCAAAGGACATCCGATGTTGATGTGTTGGCACACCTGGAATCAACAAAATGTTTCACTTTTCGAAGACAAAATCCCCTCGGCCTGGGCAATTTCTCACAAAGTGTTAGCAGACTTCAATAGATCTTCTCCTGTCATTAAACCTTTGATTTTAAGACAAAACCAATTTTGGAAACTATCTAGGTTTTCTTTAGCCTTTTTTGATGGTGCATCGATTGAGGGTGGTGCAATGTGTGGTGCTGGGGGAACCATCAAGCATGGCAACTCGCAGACTTACCATTGGTTTTTCAACGGGGGAGCAGGTTTGAATACAAAAGCAGAGTTAATAGGCGCTTGGGCTTCCCTAATCATGGCAAGACTTCTGAATATTCAATATATTCAAGTCCTGGGAGACTCCAAAGTTATTATTGACTGGATCAACCTTAAAGGGAAATTGAATGTTCTAAATTCCTAAGGCTAGAAACGAAGGATTAGAGACCTCCTCGACACCTTTAAGGGCACTAGTTTTCAACACATTTTCAGGGAATCAAATCAACAACTAGATCTTTTATCAAATCCTGCCCTCTCGAAGTCAAAAGGGAGACTCACTTGCTTTTCTTGGGATGGAATCTCAATTGGACAGCTCCAGCATGTGGTCTTCTCCTAGACCCTTTCCTTTTTCTTCTTGATCTCTCTGTTTATTCTGGATTTCCGCTTATCTCTGGAGCCTTTTCTTGTGTCAAGATGGTTTCTCAGGATTTCTGTTAGTTTTGCAGTCTATCTCTTGGTTTGAGCCTGGGGCACTAAGATGTCAGTTTTGTTTTTGATCTTTGTTGTTCTTTTTCTGTTCCTTTCTAGAGGTCACTTCGAGTGATTAGTCTACAATCAAGATACTTGGAAGATGTAATTAAAATTATTAATATAATTTTAAGCGAATTTCTTATTGGAAAAGTAAAAGCAAGCATTGGTATACAAAAGGGAAAAAGTGGTCCATCTCAATTCAAATTAACATGGTCTAATAATAAAAGGATGAGCCTAAATGGGAAGTTTGACTTAGCTTTTCTTATGATGTGTATAAAGGCCATGGAGGGGGTTCACTTGGCCATATCAACTAGGTATAAAGGCAACATCCCTCCCTCAACTAACAACATCCTGATCCAAAGGGAGATTTCCCTCAACATTTTTCCATGGGATCTCCTACGAAACTCTTCTTCTACGTTTGAAAAGGATTTATAGAGTACTATAGTGAACTCTACAATTTATCCCTTTATTTAGTTCTCTACCCAACATTCAACTACGCTGGTAATTTGGTGATCCAAATGATCTAGTTTAGCTATATTCTAAATGGTCATGTTGATTCCTCTCTTATCAAATTTTGGGGCTTCCTCTAACCTCTTCAACCAATTGTATAGAATCATTGAGAACTTGCACCAGAACATCTCATAGTCATCTCTACTCAAGTGTTCATATAGAATTATTTCTCTACATTGCTCAAGCTTCCATCCATGAAACTCTCCCTCTTGAGAAAAGGAGTTCTCAACCTAGTTCTCAAACCAAATTTGAATCATACTCTTAAAGAACCACTCCCTTATCCTACAAAGGTCTTCTTCTTAAGAAAATTCTTGACAATGGAACCATTTGTTTGTGAAAAAATGGAGACCAAGGTTATTGTGGATTTATCCAAGAAAGGACCTAATATAGTTTGGAGTGTTTTCATATCCAATCTCCATAAGGACAAGGTCTCTCCTAAAGCACTACTGAGACTTAGAAATAAAGAGGAGATTTGCAAGATGAAAGAACATCCATGCTTACTACCAAAAATAATGTTAATAGTTCATTATATGTGTGTGCAAATTGATATACTCAAATCAAAAACATAACAAGCATAAATAAAATATAGAATAATCCCATGGAAATCATTTAAATTTAAATAAGCACAATATTCTTCATTAATACAATACACAAAACATAAGGAAACCTATGTCTTTTCATTACTTTCAAATTTAGTGCATCACATTACATTACAATAGCCTCATGTAGGAAGCAGGTAGACTCACTCATCTACAGAACTTGCTCTCTAAGAAAGAGCATACTACTGAACAATAACAATGACCCCCTTTTTTCCATACTCCCCTCATCCATACGACTCTACTACCCACTCTCTGCCTTGAACCATAGACCAATTCAACTACCAACCATCACTTTGAATACGCTTTCCTCTAACTGGTTAACTTCATTGGCTCATAACTATTTTTATTGGGGTGACATACCATTCCTCTACCTATTTTCTTAGTCGACACGCCTACCTTGGTTTGCACATCAATATTTTTTTTTTACAGATCATCTTGTTACTCCTATGTATTTCCCAAAAATCCTCCCAATTGTCTGGGCTTGTAGGTGTAGGTCTCAAACATTTATTCTCCACTGTCATCTTCAACACTTTGCCTTCGACCTGCAACTCTATGTGCATATTACCAAAAATGAAGGGGCCAACATCATACACCATGCAACCCACATGACATGAAACACCCACAATCATGGTGTAAACACTATCGAAGTAACTCCAAAAGATAACATTGAGAAATTTCATTTGAAACTTGATAGTTAACCAATATTGTTACAATTGCAAAAGTGTTTCTTTACCTTCAACCAATTTTAATAATTTAGGTCTCATTAATACACTCCGGGCTTTTGGATTTAGAGATATGATATTTTTTTCCATCCAACTTATTGTCTAGAAGAGGAATGATCAAATATGATTCCATCTCCCCATTCTTTAATAAATTGTGTACACTAGGACAACTAAGTAAAAAACACTCTTCTTAATAACTTCAACTAATGGCTAATTTCAGTGTCAAAGCAACCTAATTCTAAAATAATAAATACACATATGGAACTGGTTTCTCTCTAAAATTATGAAAAAAATATGACACATCAAAAATAGGCCATTTTAATGCCAAATTTTCAATTTAAGAGACTTTATACGGAATGTATCAATATTAATACCTATGCAATTTTTAAAACATCCACCATTCATTCAATTGAGACCAAATCTTTACAAAGTGGTATCAATGATTTTATCACAACACAACCAAACACTTCCTTTGTAACCCTAGTATTAGTTATAATAATATGCACTAATCTTCTAAAATGATAATATATATATAAACATTGATTATATATTATTTGCATAAAATGATATTCATACATCCATTACTTGGTTGGGGCCCACCAACAAGGAAAATACATCCCAAACCAAGATTTTTCTTCAAAATTTTACTAGTCTTGGGTTTGTCCTTCTTCCACATAACACAAAAAACCACTACCTAAACTAATAGTTTACATTTATCCATAAAAACTATTTAAATATCAGACACAGTCATATTGAAGCCCATCCTCCCGCGCTTGGAGGAGGTGTTGATTCCTCCAAAACCATCTCCAACACCAACTCGATATCCTCGTTCTCCTCCTAAGCCTGCTACAATTGTTGATTATGTGTCTACTTTGATCGGATTAGCACACATCATCGTAGAAATGGTAGAGCATGTTATGTGCTTGCATTTTCCCTCCTCGCTTGTTGCTTTGGTCAAATGAATTTGACCCTAAATACTGAGTTGCAAACTGTCTCAAATATCCCCTCGAAAATCTTGAGGGTATGAAGGATTTCCTATTGGTCTTTCTTAGCCTTGTCTAACGCTCGTGCCACCATAGTTTTAACTAGCTAATAGGTCTCAACAATCCTAAATTATTTTGTATCCCTGGTTCATGAGTATATAAAGTGGTATCAATGATTTTTTCATAACACAACCAACCACTTCCTTTGTAACCCTAGTATTAGTTATAATAATATACACTAATCTTCTAAAGCGATACTATATATATATTTTAATTTGAAAACATTGATTATCTATTATTTGCATAAAAGGATAGTCATCTTCCATTACTTGGTTGGGGCATACCAACAGAGGAAAATACATCCCAAACCAATATTTTTCTTCAAAATTTTACTAGTCTTGGGTTTCTCCTTCTTCCACATAACAAAAAAAACCACTACCTAAACTAGCAATTTATATCTATCCATAAAAACTATTTGATTATCAAACACAAGCATATTCAAGCCCATCATCCCGCGCTTGGAGGAGGTGTTGATTCCTCCACAACCATCTCCAACACCAACTCGATATCCCCGTTCTCCTCCTAAGCCTACTATGGTTGTTGATTATGTGTCTACTTTGATCAGATTAGCACGTGTCCTCATAGAACTGGTAGAGTGTGTTATGTGATTTCATTTTCTCTCCTCACTTGTTTCTTTGGTCATAGTAAATTTGACCCCGAAGACTAAGTTTCAAAATATCTCAAATATCCCCTTGAAAATCTTGAAGGTATGGAGGATTTCCTATAAGTATTCTTTAGACTTGTCTAGCGCTTGTGCCACCATAGTTTTAACTAGCCAATAGGTCTCAACAATCCTAAAAAATTTCATATCCTTGGTTCACGAGTACACAGGGTCCTGCACCCACTCCCTAACCTCCTCCAAAATCTTGGAATCTGAATTCAATTATCACTTAGCTATTATTTCAGCCTCAACTTCCCCTACCTCCTCCTTCACTTTGATAGAGCACTTCTCCTCATATTTATGTTCGGCTCTACCTGTCTCCTACTCTACCCTAGTCCATGAAACCTAAGCCCACAAGGAGGAAGCATTATGAGCTCCCCCTTTCCCTTTATTTTTCCTACCTTTCCCACTCTTATTGACTCCATGTGTCATACTTGCATCCCACCACCACCGATACTCAAGCCTTTTGTTCAACTATTTCAAGAGACCATCACCACACCATCACATATCGCCTCCTGGCTGTTGAGAAGAAAACAACATCCCCTCTGAAGGTACCACCACTTATTCTCTTTCCCGAGCCTCTCTATCAAAGAAACAATGAGACTGATGACACTCAAGACCTATGACATCTAGTCCACCACCAAGCTCCAAAAACCATCCCAAACCAACTTCACACTGCTACCCTCTTCCCAAACTTTCCCAAACGAGCTCCTCCAAGAGAGGACAAAGTCGTTACTGGGGCAATGCCATTATCACCTCTAAACCATATCATTCCCACCAAAGCATCTCCATCGTTCGAGAACATAAATAGACTTGAAGCTCGTGCCATGCCATCATTCTTAGAATATCCTCCATCCACTTACTCAATGTATGATATATCCTTTTAGTCGTTGTACTCCCAGACATGATTGTCGAACCTCCAACATTTACTCCGCACATCATCCCACTGTACCACTCCTCCGCTCAGATCAACATCACCATGAATTCTTTGATTGGTCTGCAAGGTGGAGTACCTGCTCTCCCACATACTTTTGTCACCCACACCCTCCTAAAAATACTGCCCCCGATCAACCCTCATTGAATTGTTAATACATGGTGAAGTGGAGACCACGTGAAACACATCTATGTTTATAACCCTACTTGTCTTCACCCCATCCATAAAACAATACTATAGATTAACATAAAACTACATTATCTAATACAACTTTAATATTAATAAAATTTTAATATATTAAATGAATTATTTCATAAATTTAACAATAAGTTCAAACTCACAAAAACTCAAAAATACAATAAAACTAACTTGCTTAATTAAAATATTGAAATGTAATGTATATTACAATAACGTACAATTAGTCTTTAATGACATATCATAATCTCAATTGAATATCACCCACCCACATTATAAAATTCAAGATTATTTAAATCATAAAATGAATTTCTACATTTAACTCACTAATCTACATTCTCATAAATCATTGATATTGATTACTACTAAACACTTTTATCATTTTTATCGATAAACAAATTATTGATCACTGCCAAATTGGTGAGAGAAATGCATACTTATATATTTAAGTTAATGATAAGATATGATTATGTCAATGTAAAAGGTTTAATAAATCTTTAATGAATTTTATCAATTATTAAATTTGATTAGATTAAAGATTAAATATGACTAAATCAATTGTGTTTATATCAACTCAACTTTAATATTAATGGGCTTTCATGTTGAACTAGGTTCATGTTAAAATCATTTATCACATGTTAAACTTTAAAGTGGATCAACAGCATTGTTGCACCAAAACATTGCTTGCACATACACTTCTTTCAATTATGTTTGCATATTGAGACTCCTTACAAGAAAATTGTTTTAAAGGTCAAAAGGTGAGTTGTGTTGTTAAATTATGGTTGCATATCGAGACTCCTTACAAGAAAACTGTTTTAAAGGTCAAAAGGTGAGTTGTGTTGTTAAATTTTGGTAATATATTTTCGATGCATTTACAACTTAATATGATAGAGATATTGTCACCTTTGTTACATGAATAATATTTAAATCATTATAGATAGGATTAAAAAATAATATTGTAATGATGATGATAATAATAATAAATTATATTATTCAAATATAAATACAAATAAAAAGAAAAGTATATTAATATTTAAAAAAAAATATTTAATACACCTAATATAAAAGCGACTAAAAATACTGTGACTTTTAAATATTTACAAATGTTTCTTCTGAAGACTCAAGACACATTGCTTAGATTCATTTTTTTACAATTTTTATTGCTACGTTTTTTCTTAATAATTGAGTAAAAACAAACATTGGTGTACAAAAGGAAAAACAATTCATCTCAATTCAAAGTAACATTGTCTAGTAAAAAAAAATGGTTTTTCTTAATAATCAAGTAAAAGCAAGCATTGAAATCGCCAACCTTGAGAAAATTGATACGCCAGAGTAGAGAAGATGGTTGCATAGACGTTCTTGGCTGAAATGATTCCAGAAGAGTCACCTCCTATCTAGATTAAAGTGTCTTCAGACTGTTCATTGAGTGAAATCCTGGCTAAGTTTAAAGAGGAAATGTAATTAGTCCACTCAGCCTCATGGAAGCCTGACAAACCAAGATCTGCGCTGGACTTCCAAGTGTCCGCCAAAGTAATCGGATCTCTACCTGTTTTAGCTTGAGCCAGAACCACAATAGAATTTTGATTTAATAGAGAAATAGTTTCAGGATGAAGGAAGGCGTGTTCACCTAGGTTTAGAATCTGGTCTCTACCAACGAGGATATGGTATCCTGCACCCGGACGCCATCTGATCTAGTGAAGGATGATGGGGACAGTTCGAATGAGGCTAGACCAGAATCTTGAGACTGCCTTTGTGTTGAACATTTGCCTTCTAAGCCAGAACGAAAGAGGGGAATTTTGAAGGTATTTATCAAATACAATATGATGTCAGAGACTATCCTGAGTGAGAACTCTCCACAGAGAATTTGAAATTAAGGTTGTATTAAAGTGGAGTAGATTTCGAAAACCCCACCCTCCTCTTTTTTCGGTCTAGAGAGTAATTCCCAGTTGCAGAGATGGAAGTGAGGAGTCTTTGACTGGCCGTTCCAGAGGAAATTGAACATCATTCTTCTAATCTTTGATAAAACAGACTTCGGAAAAAATTCCAAAGTCATCCAATAAATTGCCAGGGTTTCCAGCACTTCTTTTATTAGAACATATCTTCCCCCCGACGATAGCCATCTATGATACTGATTTCCGATTTTATTTGAAAACTTTGAAATAAGCCAATCCCAGTTAGAGGCTCTTTGAGGACCTATCTTGAGATAATAGCCCAAATATTGGAAATGGAAGATTCCCTTAAAAATAATTTTATTTTTTCTTCTGGCTGCACAGAACGGGATTCTAACGTGGGATAACCTTCTGGAAAAAGGATGGAACGGCACTAGTCTTTGCCCTCTCTGCAAACAGTCCTCTGAAGCAATCTCCCATATTTTCATAGACTTCACTTTCTCAAAAGCGGTCTGGTCGAACATCCAAAAATTAAATAGGCTCTTGGGCTTCCCTAATCATGGAAATACTTCTGAATATTCAATATATTCAAGTTCTGGGAGACTCCAAAGTTATTATTGACTGGATCAACCTTAAAGGGAAATTGAATGTTCTAAATTCCTAAGGCTAGAAACGAAGGATTAGAGACCTCCTCGACACCTTTAAGGGCACTAGTTTTCAACACATTTTCAGGGAATCAAATCAACAAGTAGATCTTTTATCAAAGCTTGCCCTCTCGAAGTCAAAAGGGAGACTCGCTTACTTTTCTTGGGATGGAATCTCAATTGGATAGCTCCAGCATGTGGTCTTCTCCTAGACCCTTTCCTTTTTCTTCTTGACTTCTCTGTTTATTCTGGATTTCCGCTTATCTCTGGAGCCTTTTCTTGTGTCAAGATGGTTTCTCAGGATTTCTGTTAGTTTTGCAGTCTATCTCTTGGTTTGAGTCTGGGGCACTAAGATGTTAGTTTTGTTTTTGATCTTTGTTGTTCTTTTTCTGTTCCTTTCTAGAGGTCACTTCGAGTGATTAGTCTACGATCAAGATACTTGGAAGATGTAATTAAAATTATTAATATAATTTTAAGTGAATTTCTTATTGAAAAAGTAAAAGCAATCATTGGTATACAAAAGGGAAAAAGTGGTCCATCTCAATTCAAATTAACATGGTCTAATAATAAAAGGATGAGCCTAAATGGGAAGTTTGACTTAGCTTTTCTTATGATGTGTAAATTGACATTACTAAATGTTACAAAGGTGTTACAATTTCAAGAGTGTCGTCCCTTAACTTTCAAAGGCTTTACAATTTTAAGAGTGTTGCCTCTTAACTTTTTTTTGGTATGTAATGAAAAGACACCTTTAAGAGTGTTGCACATTGAGGATGTGACTAGTGCATACCATAATCTTAGTCTTAGATTAGTACACACAACAAGGAGGGAGGCATTCTAGTGTTATGGTTATGGTTGGAAGTTAATTTGTAACACTCAACACTATGTCAAATGCGTATAATTACACTCAAATCTTATAATACTTTAAAAATATTAAAACCACCACATTACTTTCCAAAAATTATTAAGGTGTTTTCAACTTACACTGATAAAACTAAGGTACATAGTTTAGGAATGACTCGTCACCACCTCCACAATGATCACAATAAACTATCTTCCAAACACATTTATGTAACAATGATGAAATTTTCTTATGTTTTCCCTTCTACTAGAATTAGAATTCTATTTTGAAGCATGTGTAAATTATTATGAGTAATCCGATGGCTAAGGTCCAAGGCACTTTCAATATCATTTAGAGTAATGTCCCATATTTGGAACATTTGAGCATTGTTATTCTCTTTGATTTGTTTGAATGCGAGCGTGCAATAAAATAAATTATTATTTCAAAATATTGGATTTTAAATGTCGTCATTATAATCCTTCACTAAAGTGCGTTTTGTCATATTACAATACCAACTCCCCTTAAGCATATAATGGAATAATCCAATCTTCCAATACCGTCGGACCTACACGTGAACAAAGGTAGTGATTAACCATCATCCTTTGGAGAGGCTATAGTGTGTGGGGTCCATAGAGATGGGAGAGTTATAAGTATGACAAAGGATACAATTTTCTTTTGTCATCTAGTTCGCTTTAGCTTTAACGATCATGTGCAAGTAACATATGCGTAATAATCGAAATATCAAATGAAGATATTTTACACAATCTCATTGTAAGGTCACAATTGACGTGACAATGTCTGACGAATGGTATATTTGGTAGTATTTCAAATGTAAAATAGTATGTAGAACATAAGTATTTTAGTTAGAATTGGCAGAATAACAATGATATAATTAGAACAATACTAAAATAATACCAGAATAACACCAGAAAGAGTATCTTGATTAGTGATAGCAATTTTTACTTGTCTTTTCGACAGGACAACCTCCAGCAGAGTAGAGCTCTATTACAATAATATCCAAGACAAAATTTCTCATACCCTCTACTCATATTTATACTAAATATGTCTATCCAAAAGAACAATCTAGAGGAAGATCATTATAGAAGCGTAAGCTTCTATTAGGTCTTCTTACATTTGATTTATTCTTCCTTATTGCTAAGCCTTATTAATATTGGTCTTTATTACATGGAAATATATTATTCTACCTACACGAAGGCTTAGGGAGGTTAGGTCCCTAACATGTCCTCTCCCTTAAAACAACCTTGTCCTCAAGGATTGAGATGAGGAAATTGTTGCAGAATGGTATATGGTTCCCAAGTGGTATCTACTGGAGTTGTATCTTTCCATTGGATTAACACTTCCTTGATGGTATGCTGACGCAAACAATGCTCATGCCAGCCCAAAACTGCTTGTGGCTGCAACAAGATGGAGCCTTCTTCATCCAACTCAAGAAGGTTGGTTTGAGTTTGGCACTTAGTTTCAATCACCTTCTTTAAGGAAGAGACATGAAAAACAGGATGGAGCTTAGAATGACTGAGCAAAGCTAACTGATAGGCCACCTATCCCACATGCTTGAGAACGGTATAAAGACCATAAAATTTGGGCGCCAGTGTCTAACAATGGTCCTCCTTGATGGAATTTTTTTTATAAGGTTACAGTCGAAGAAACACATGGTCTCCTTCAGCAAATTGACGTTCAGAAAGACCTTGATCTCCTAGTTGTTTCATGCGATTCTGGGCCATGACCAAATTCTCTTTGAGAGTACGGAGAATAGTCTCTCGAAATGTAAGTGTTTGGTTAACCGCTAGACCTTCTAAACACCTAGAAGGTATGAGAGAACTGAAGGTGGCTTTTGTTCATATACTACTACAAAAGAATTCATGCGGGTAGTTGTATGGTAAGAAGTGTTGTACCACCATTCAACTAGTGGTAACCATTGAGCCCACTGATTTTTCCTTTCCGATGCAAAACACCTCAAATATGTTTCCAAACACTTGTTGACAACTTCAGTTTGACCATCAGTATGGGGATGATAAGTTGTGCTAAGATGCAATTGGGTGCCCTGTAGCCTGAACAGTTCTTGCCAAAAATTACTGGTGAAAGTGGGGTCTCGATCAAAAACAATAGAATGAGGCATGACATGAAGCTTGAAGACCTAATCCATGAAAAGTTGAGCCACAATGGAGGCTATAAATGGGTGTTGAAGAGCACATAAATGAGCATACTTGGAAAGACGATCAACGACCACCATGATGACTGCTTTATTGTTCGATTTAGGTAAGCCCACAATAAAATCCATAGAGATATCCCTCCAAATAGTAGGTGGAATCGGAAGCGGTTGTAGTGTGTCAGGAGCTTTGATTGTTTCTCCCTTGTTGGGTTGACAAACATCACATTCTGCCAGAAAATTGTGAACATCATGTTTCATACCATCACAAAAAAAAGAACGTTTCACTTGGTCATAGGTTTTGGTAAACCCTGAGTGCCTAGCTGTGGGTGTAGCATGAAGCTCATAAAGTACTGTGGATTTAAGTTGTGATTGTTTACTTAAATACAAACGGCCTTTGTAGCGAAGCTCATCATTGTTCCAAGAGTACCCTAGGGAAACTGGAGAATTGGCCTGCAATTGTTGGATCAAATGCAAAATTTTGGGATCGTGTAGCCATTCTTGGTGAACAGCTTGGAGCCAATCTGGTAAATTGAAGGAGAGGGAAAAAAATAACCCTTCATCTTCAAATTTTCGTGAAATTCCATCAGCAACCACATTGTCTTTGTCTTTCTTGTAAATTATCTCATAATCATATCCAAAGAGCTTAGTCACCCATTCTTATTGCTCCAGGGAGGAAGGGCGTTGTTCCATAAAATACTTGAGGCTTTGATGATCTGTCTTAATTTGGAAGCGATGCCCCAATAGATAAGGGCGTCAAAGATCCACTACATGCAGAATAGCCAACATTTCATTTTCATAGATTGATTTGTTCAAATGTCGCTCTGACAGTTGTTTGTTGGTAAATGCCAAAGGTCGACCATCTTGCATAAGGACTGCTCCAATTCTTCTCCTGGAAGCGTCACATTCTAGGACAAAGGTATTTGTGAAATCAGGAAGAGCCAGAACTGGAGTAGTGCACATGGTCGCCTTCAAAGTTTGAAAGACCTAAAAAGTTGTGGGAGTCAAAGTGAAAGAATTATTTTTAAGGAGAGTAGTGAGAGGTGCCGCAATATTGCCATAGTTCTTAACAAACTTGCGATAATAGTCTGTTAAACCCAAAAATACACGCAATATTTTGAGAGTCTTTGGGTGAGGCTAATCCTGCATAGCTTCAATATTTTTAGGATCCACCCTTACACCTACCTTGCCAACAATATGACCCAAGTACTTGACTTCCGAGGCTCCAAAAGAAAATTTAGATTGTTTGAGGAAAAGTTGGTGTTGAAAGAGTAGATGTAAAAATCGATCCACATGAGTAAGATAGGTTGTCCAGGTTTTACTATAGATGAGGATATCATCAAAGAAAACTAAGACAAAATGACAGAGAAAAGGACGGAAGACATGATTCATGAGGCTTTGGAAAGTGGAGGGAGAATTACACTAGCCAAAGGGCATGACCAAAAACTCATAGTGGCCCTCATGAGTTCGAAATGCAGTCTTAGGAATGTCTACCTCATTCATACGTTTCTGGTGGTAGCCAGAACGAAGATCAAGTTTAGTGAAGAACTGGGCACCACTCAATTTATCCAGGGGGTCAATGACATGAATGATAAATTTTTCTTTGATGGTGAGTTTGTTGGGGGCACAAAAGTCAGGACACATGCACCAAGAGCCTTCTTTCTTAAGGACCATAGCCATAGGAAAAGAGTAGGGGCTCATACTAGGACGGATAACACCTGCGGTGAACAATTTTTAAACAATTTTCTCAATTTCATTTTTCTGGGAAAATGGATGACAATAGGGAAGAACATTGGGAGGAAGGTTGTCAGGAACAAGGGGAATGGAATGATCATGAACACCATGGGAAGGAGGAAGTCCTTGGGGAGTGGAAAAAACAACTTGATGTTTGGAGAGGATGGATTGGAGGTCTTGCGGCACAAAGGGTGTCTCATGACATGGAGTTGTGCAATAATGCCATAATGATCTTTTTTTAGGAGCTTTTCCATACGATGAACTAATGATCTCTGGGAACCGACGATGATGCCTTGGAACTTATATTGTTGTCCCTACTAGTTGAATTGCATGGTTAATTCCTTAAAATCCATGAGAATGGGACCCAAAGGCCTTAGCCATTATGCACCCAACACAATGTCACAACTGCCCATGTCGATATAAAACATATGAGATTTCATGTGGTACTAACCAATTTGGAGACGGATATTTTCACAATGCCCCCCACATTTCATGGACCCGCCATTGGCAATCATGATTTGAAAATTATTGATGACACAGATATAGCAATTAGTTTCTTGGCCAATGCGATGATGAATAAAATTATGGGTTCTTACACTATCAACAAGGATGATGACCTTCCAATGCTTAATGTAACCAATTAGCTTAAGAGTTTGGGGAGAAGAGAACCCAGTGAGAGAATTAAGGGAAATGACTGGTTCGACTTCAGCAGGGTCAGAGGGTGGGGTCATGTCAGTGGGGTTAGGTGACTCGGCCACAGAGGGGGCCTCAACATCGTCTTCTGAAACATCCTCGGAGATGGCCATAAAAAGATTTTGTTCCTTACACTTGTGCCCAGGAAAACATTTGTCATCACAATTATAACAAAGACCTTTGAGTTGGCGTTCAACCATTTTTGCCCTAGTCAATTTTTGGATCTTTAGTGGAGTAGAAAGAAGAGTGGGAGTGATTTGTTTAGGGAGAGGAATAAAGGATAGTTTTTGGGTTTGATAAGAGACAACATGTTGTGCGTCCTTATCTCTTTTAGTAGCTTCCACCAACTCTGAGGCCGAGCCATGAGGACATGGGAACAAATCTCATCCTTCAGGCCACTAATAAAACATTCTCGGAAAAAAAAAAAATCAGACATGCCCTTTGTACGGAAATCCAATTGCTCAAAAGAGGCCATCAAGTATTCCATTGTTCCATATTGTTTCAACTTTTTCAAACGGCCTAAATGGTTGGTGTCAATGTCAAAGCATTCATAAAAATCTTCCACAAATTGTATCCAAGCCACATACCTTTAGCAAACATTTTTTCTCTATTGCCACCATTGCCAACTTTCCTGATCTAGATGGAAAACACCATATCGAAGTTTGGCCAACTCATTTGTAATGCCATACAAAAATAAATAATGTTCCATTTGAGTTACTCAGACAGTGGGATCTAAGCCATCAAATTTCTTCACATCCACACGTGAAAGGCGTAGGTCACGCTGAAAGTGATGGGGCTGTTGAAAACTATGGGAATTAAAAGAAGTTTCACCTTCAAATTGCAAAGGTGGGTAAGAGGAGGGAAGATATGCAGGGATATTCAGCTTGGCGCAGATCATTGTAGTGAAGAATTCAAGCCGATCACACTAAATTTCCTTGGGTTTTTAGTTTGTTTTTATCCATTTTTAAGCCTTAGATTTTAATATTTTAAGCTTTTAAGTTTCATCCCTTTAAAGTTTAGGTTTGTTAGGACCCCTTAGATAAATAAAGTGTTGAGTCATAACTCATGTTTGATCCTCAAATTGATTTTTGGACTTAGAACCATTTTAGTTCATGGCTTAAATTTTGGTCCCCTTCATGATTTGTCACTAGGATCGATCCCTCCCACGACTAGACTAATGTGACACAACATTCTCCTCATTCATGACCTTGTAGGCATGCCTTGTTGTCCTTGCTTACCTTTCCAATCTTTTTTTAAATTGGAGCGTTGCCCACTCATCAGGCGGTTCTGTAGCGCCTTTCCCTTTCATCATGTTTCCACCACGAGTTATGATTACCACGAATGATGTCATGTTCCTTGTTTTCAGCACCAGGAGTTGGTTAAAAATACCTTCAAGATCTTGTATTTACGAGCCTTGATAACGGTTTGTGATTTTAAAATTCAAGAATGTTGCGCTGCTCAAACTCACAGTTATGACCAAGCGACAGCGGTGCGACCAAATCTGATGTTGAGGTAGATTCGAGGACCGAAATGTTCATGACTTCATCCTGAGATTTCGTTGAAGCTTCAAATAGATGTTTACTCCACAGGTATCCCGTGTTGTCTCCTCTGCACATTAATTTTCACAAAGAATTAGCGCTCAGCATTTGGTTTATCGGGCTTGCACAATTGTAAGGAACTCATCTTCGCATCATACCTTTGTCTCCTCTCTTTTCAAACCTGTGAACTTCATTTCCAGTATCAAAGCCTCTGAATAGTCTATCCTCTGCATACACATCGTGCTACCTAGAGTCGTTGCTTAACCACATTGTGTCTCCCCTGCTTACTTTGATTTTCGAATTAAGCATTTTTTCCCTGCTACAAAGGGCCAATTACATAGTACCCTCTCACTCTCTGAACTTTTAATACCTATACAAATCTATGGGTGGGATTTCCACAGTCAAGCCTTGGCTTACTAACACCAGTTTATTTCAAAGGTCAACTTTGTACATTTGAAGCTCATTTTTAAATCCTCCTAGTAATTACTACCCCATAAGCCACAAGAAGCTCTCATTATAAGCTATGGAGACTCCTCAAATGAAGAAGACACACAAAGGGGGAAAGGTAGTTAGAACAGAACCTGTGGATATGCATCTTTTTTATAGAGAGCCCATGGCAGGAGAGGTTTTTCAAAGAGTGGGATGCTTCTCTTTCTGCCATAATATGCAAAGAGGCCATCCAGAGGTGACAAGACATTTTGCATTACATTTTGATGGCAGGAGAACCAAGGTAGGGGATTTAGAATTTGAAGTGGTTGAGGCTTCTATTTCAGCTACAATAGGAATCCCTATCACAGGTGAAAAGTGGTTTAAATCCATGGCTTTGAGTTCAGCCTATGACAAAGATCTCCTTAAGCCTGAACATCAAGCCAGTGATTTTTCTAAAGGTGTGCCAAGAAATCGATTGATTGAACAGTTCAACAGGATATTGAAGATCATCCAAATATATTTTACATGTGAATGGAGATTTAACACATTATACCAGTACCATATAAGGATTTTGCTACATTTTACTGGTAAAGTTGAAATGAATATTCCCTACTACTTATTAAGTAGCATAGGTAATATGTCAGACATGATTCAATCCAAGTCTAAGGATGTGGATACTAGCACCTTCCACTCTAGATTGATCAGAATGCTAGTCTCTGAGGAATTGGGTAAGAAAGACATTTCATGGGAACATTTCGTTGTTGCTTCTCACTTTAAGTTGGATATAACATCTTCTCCTCAATCGTAGATTGCAAGTCCTTTATCACCCATCAGTGTTGTTAAAGTAGGGACCAGTAGGAAGAGAAAGGGTAGAGCCCCTGTTCAAGTTTCATAGGACATCAAGCAAGTCACAGGAATGGAAGAGGAAGCTTGTCCTTCCCCACAGAGAGATTTTTCACCACCTCCTCCACCAGGGTTAGAAGAGGTCCCTTCTTCTACCAAAACCACATCCAAGAAAGGGAAGAAGCTACATTTCCCCTCTTCTCCTACAACAGCCAATACCAAGGGCAGAAGACCTTTCACAACATCATTAGTTCCCAAAGAGGTTTTTGAAGAACAATCCCCATCAGAGATCCGTTTACTAAAGAAGAAGGGTAAAGGCATTAAAAATCTCGTGGAAAGGAAATAAGAAACCCCTGTTCAAAAGAAGAAAAATAAAGACAAAGACATCAAGAAGCCTGACGAAGCAGACAAGGAAATTCCCATGTAGGTGGAAAAGGAGACCGAGAAAAATCCTGTTGAGACTGTGCATGTCACTACTCCACCTGACAGTCAGACATTCAAAAGATTGATCAGGCAACTTAGGGATGCTAGGAAGGAGGTAGCTCATTTTAAAGCAGAAGATATGATTCACAGAGCTCAGATGAAAGAACTCATGGATGGCTACAAACACACTCTTGACCTAGCAAGGTTTGTAGCAAGAAAGGCCCAGCCTCTCCATAGGCAACTCCAAAACCTTTATAGGCAGAACAGAGGCTTTCAGTCTCAGAATGGGAAGCTCAAGGCCAAGTTGCAGCATTTTCAAGATGAAGTAGCTCAAAGAAACTTGCAGGTATTGGTTGAAGTTGCTATTGAGAAAGAAACACCAGCAGTTAATGAAAGCACAACTCCACTGAAGAAGCCTATAATTGCTAAAAGGAAGAATTCTGTTGCGACAAACGAAGATCCTCCTTCTACAAGAAAGAGTGTGAGGTTAAGTGTCAAGGTAACGAAATAGCTGGTGAAAGGTGAGCCCCATTTTTTAGGATGGTTCCTTTTTTGTGAGGGTAAATTGTTATTGGAATATTACCTCTGCCACCTATACAGGCTTATAAGTACTTGATTCTCAAAGTATTGGGTTTTTGTGAAGTGTTAACTCCCTCAGTAGTAAAATGAAGACATTTTATAGTGCTTTGGTGCTACGGAATAGTCTATTTTGGTATTCCACTGGTATGCTACCTAGAGTGTTGCCAAGTCACCTAAAGATAATGGGTTTGATACTATGCAAAGTCACTACTTACTCTTCATATGTTCAAGTTGGAGGTGATCTGTTTTTTACAGTGCTACCTAAAATTTGCACACAGGCGCAACACATTGGGGCTACCGAATTTCGCTACCTAATATCTGACAGAGAAGGAATTTGCACACAAATGTAGCACAGTGGAACTACCTAAATTCACTACCTAATATTTCGCAGAGGCCAAAGTTTGCATAGGTGATTGGAAGGTTCGGCGCTACCTTTTCTAATTGTCCAGTTTTGAAGCGCGCTACTAAGATTGCTACTCAATGAAAGATACCAACAGACACCGGGGATCCAGGAGGGACAAGCTAACAACTTTTTGGATAGCTGATAATGGAGAAGATGGAAGAAATAGCAGCTGGCATCATGATGAAAACCACATGCTCCTGAAAGACACATGGCAAACAAGGAGTTGAGCAGCAAAGGGGAATCAAGTCAATTTGAAGTTTGGTTGGATTAGTCACCAACATTTTCCTATTTTATAGCATATGTTGTTAGCCAAGTTGTTAGATGAAATAAATTATTAGAGATTTTCAAGGGAAGGAGGCCAGCTCGTACCTCCAGTTGTTGCCTCCCTTTTGTTATAAATAGATAGATGAAATTCTTTAGTAGGTTTGGATGGTTGAGCAAGGCTCCCTTAGACTGTAAGATTTTGATGAAGTGACTGTGAACTGGCTATGTATTGGACTTAAGACATTTTGGTTAATGGAAATCAATTTCTCTTTCAACGTATTTTCTTCTGATGCTAAATCTTCATGCTTTGAATGATTCACATGAATGATTGTGGTGATGTTATGGTGGATGTTTGATCATTATATTATCATGATGTTTATTTAGCTTCCTTAGTTTCTAAGTTCAAGAAGATCTTGTGTTAATAAAACTTCTTCCTTAGGCTTTTTGTAGACCTAATGCTTACAACATCCCCTACATTCCTCTCATTCAAGTATTCCCTCTATTCATACTTATTCCCAATTACTAACTGAAGTTAGCCAAGACCTTGAATGTTGGTGCATGCTAGCCCTGTTTTCTGAGTTGGAACATTATCATTTTGAGTCTTTTTCCATTTGACCCTTTAAAACACTCTTGCATTCACATATAACCTGATGGGTACTGGGCTTTTCTTCCATGCAATCTAAAGGCGATTCCTAATGCTAACAGGTGGGTCAGAGGAGGGAAGATATGCATGGATATTCAACTTGGCGCAGATCATTGTAGTGAAGAATTCAAGCTGGGTAGCGAAGGATGCAAGCTGGGTAGCGAGGTCTTGTTTGATGGTTTCCATTTTGGCGTCGATGGAGGAATGCATGTTTTTATTAATGGTGGAAAAATTGACACTAATTTGCCTCACTTCTTGTTGGGTCTCTGTGAAATTAGAGGACAAGGTATTGAAGCGATCTTCCAAGTCTTGGCTACAGGTGTGGGCCATGATGAAGAGGGAAAACAAAAAGGGGCAGGTGGGACCGCACAGAAAATGGTTTATGGGTGAAGTGTATCACGACGATCAAGGCAACGAAGGGAATACAATGGGGTAAGGCCCAAACAAGGGTGTTGGAAGGGGTTCAGGTCCATGGGAAAAAATAATTTGCTGAAAAATGATAGGTATGACTGTGATAAGGGAAAAGAGAGGAATCCAACAGGATAGGACTCAAATAATGGTGCCAACAGGATCCTACAGATTTATACTTCGATCTGAAGAATGTTGCAGTGTCTCAAATTATTAACAGGAAGAAATGTGTTGTAATTTCGCAACATGAATGCAGGAGGCGTAGTTGCACGACAATAGATCTTGGTTGTTCTGTTTTTGTTTCCGTCCCAGGTGTTAGGGTATGCAGGGTGTCTACAGACAAGATTTTTTCCTCTGCTATAGCTCTGTGATATACATGCGAAGTCGAACAGTAGTACTCGGCCCAATATCTCAAGGCACCAACTAAGGAGGCTAGATTGTTCCCTTAGTCGTACTACCTGACTACCCTGGTACTAGAGAGTATATTCTCGAGTGTTATTCTCGGTGGCACTATAGCAGTTAGGTTGTTAGATTTTTATCTCAAGAGGTACTCCACATGTGTGTCTTGTATATAGAATTAACCTTGTGCCTACACTACTAGACACTTGACTTTGTAATGAGTTTTTATAAAGTTGTGATAAAGTGGTTCTTTTATTAAAGTGATTTTTTTAATAAAGTGTGCCTTCTAATATTAAAGTGACTTTATTTCATAAACTGCACTTATGTTATAAAGTGAAAATGTACTTTAATATTTAAAGTGATTTATTTTGGGGGGAATGAATCATGACCCTTGATCTTGTAAAGGTAAGATTAGATCTTGGCCATTAGATCTAGGGTTGAAGAAGGTGAAGGGTGACTTTATGATTATAAGAAAATACCTAGGGTAGTGTGCAATACATAAGAGATAATAAAATTGAGAGAGATTTTCGAATAAGCTTAAGAGAGGGAAGTTAGGGTTGCAAAGAAGGCGCATTTCCCAAGAGATATTGGGCACAAATCCCAAGGGAATAATTATGTGTGAGTGTTGAGTTATTTTTTTGCTATTGGAGGTTGTAATGTATAGATCCATACAGTCTATACATCAAGGGAAAGAGGGCACAAAAATCGAGGCAAGGAGTGGCATGATTTTCAAGGCTGCTGAAGGGTTTTTCTTACTATTGTTGGGTTGTACAGATCATTCCATACAAAATAATGAGGGCACACTTTTTGAGGTTTTATTTTCTGGACAGGTCGTACAATAGTACAGACTTGGCATGTTTTTCGAGGCAAAATATTTGGGGGTTGTTTTAGTGTGTTGTAAGTGGATTTATCTCGCTAGAACTGATATTTGTTGTTGTTGATATGTACTTTCCTAAAGCTGAATAATAAATCTCTCTCTCTCTCTCATTGGTTTTTCCCTGGCATTGCCTAAATTTCTAAGTATTTCTGGGTTGAATGGTTGTTCATTGTGTTTATTCCACTGTAAAATTTCTTAGCAACGTGTTTTTTTTCTTATGGTAATTTATGAATGTGGGTTTAGACATTTCAGAGTTCATAGAAGACAATTATATCTAGGTTGCTAAGTGTATGAAAAAATGTTTTATAAGTTGATTTTGTCATTTAAATTTATACATGGTATCAAAATTTGGGCTCTGAGTGACGGTGAACAATGACATTTTTGGGCAAGGGTTGAAGGGGGAAATATGTTGTTTGTTTTCCTTTGAATAGTGACAGAGAATATGGCTGCATGCATTAGATTTGAGGATTGGTTGGATGACATTTCCAACTATTTGTAGTGGAAGGTCTAGATGTCAGTTGGTCTCAAGGAGAACAAGATTTGAAACTATGCTAGTTTTGTTGGTGTTGCTCCCACAACAGATCCTGTTGCTTTGGATTTGCATGAATTAAAGGAGGCCAAATCTTAGAGGATTATTCTGTATGGGGTGAAAGACCACCTTATCCTACACTTGGCCGAGAAGAAAACAACCCAAGAGATGTGGGATGCACTTAAGAACTTATTTGAGGTGAAGAATGAAAATCGGAAGATGGTCTTGAAGGATACACTACATGATACCAAGACGGGTAAGGGGAAGAGTGTGTCTTCTTATATTACATGGGCATCTCAAGTAAAAGATGAGTTGGCTGCAGTGGGAGAGGTCATATCGGATTTAGAGTTGGTGAGGATAGCCTTGAAAGGCTTCACCAAGGAATGTGAAGTCTTCGTGAAGTGTGTGGTGGGTCGTGAACATCTTCCATATTTGAGCAGACTATGGTACGATTTCACTTAGGAGGAGATCCAAGAGGGATATCATAGCAGTGGACAAAAGGAAGATAGAACCGAGGAGAATGTTGCTCTTGCTTCAAAAAGCAAGAAGAAATGAAATTCCGGGAAGGACTTGAGTAAAGTCATATGTTACTGTTGTAACTAGTTGGGAAACCTTGCTTCTCATTGTCCTGAGAGGAAGAAGAAGAAGAAGGAACATGAGGGGTCTGAGACAGGTGCTACAACAACCATGGATGACTTTTCTTCCAAGTATGACAAGGAATTTTCTTTTGTTACTCTAGTATCCCGTGTCGGTAGTGGATGATTTGGAGGTGATTTTAGATGGATTGTTGACAGTGGAGCCTCTTGTCACATGACGTGAATCTGATGAGTATTCCTTATTATCACAGAGATAGGTCTGGATCGGTTGGTGGAGTGTGAAGGAGGTATGGAGTGATTTATACGTGGATTTGGAAGGATTAGATTCCAACTCGAGTATGGAGGATTCTTGGAGCTTGATGGAGTTATCTTTGTTCCAGGGTTGAGGGTTAACTTGTTCTCAGTCTCAGCCTTGGAGAATGATGGATATTGTACATTTTTCAAGAGGGGACATGTATTTATCTACAGGGAGGGAGTGGATCTGGTGGAACCACAATTCATTGGTGATCGGGTGGACAGGTTGTACATGTTGTGAGGACAACCTTCAGGATATGATTCAACATCGGATGAGGAGCAGGAGGCTCCTGAGATTGCGGTGGGCCCAAGGATTCAGTCTTGCATTCCAAGAGAAGAGAGGGAGTCTCTTCTGAGCATTGGCTGGAAGCTCAGCTGGTGTGATCAAACCGATGCTCAGGGTGGAGTGGATTCTCCTAGGATTTTAGGGTTCAAAGTAGTTGTCAGGAGGATGTTTTTTGGTTCAAGTTTTGTGCGGGTGTTGAGGATGGCTCCAAGTTTAGAGGGAGCTCCTACTGAGTACATTGGGACCGGATTATTGTGATGGAATCAAGTACATCCCTCGCTAAGAGGGAGTGTTATCTTTTTAGCTCGGGAGGTACTCCACTTGTGTCTTGTATGCGAAAGTAACCTTGTACCTACACTACTAGACACTTGACTTTGTAATGGGTTTTTATAAAGTTGTGATAAAGTGGTTCTTTTATTAAAGTGATTTTTTTAATAAAGTGTACCTTCTAATATTAAAGTGACTTTATTTCATAAAGTGCACTTATGTTATAAAGTACGTTATAAAGTGAAAATGTACTTTATAGTGATTTATTTTGGAGGGAATGAATCATGACCCTTGATCTTGTAAATGCAAGATTAGATCTTGGCCATTAGATCTAGGGTTGGAGAAAGTGAAGGGTCACTTTCTGATTATAAGAGAATACCTAGGGTAGTGTGCAAGACATAAGAGATAAGGAGATTGAGAGAGATTTTCGAGTAATCTTGAGAGAGGGAAGTTAGGGCTGCAAATAGAGTGCATTTCTCAAGAGATATTGGGCACAAATCTCAAGGGAATAATTATGTTTGAGTGCTGAGTTATTTTTCTATTGTTGGAGGTTGTATTGTACAGATCCGTACAGTCTGTACTGTAAGGGAAAGAGGACATGGAAATCGAGGCAAGGAGTGGAATGATTTTTGAGGTCGTTGAAGGGTTTTTCTTGTTGTTGTTGGGTCGTATAGATCATTCTGTACAACATACTATGGGCACACTTTTCGAGGTGTTTTTTTTTGGGCAGGTTGTACAACAATATGGACTTGGCATGTTTTTCGAGGCATAATATTTGGGGGTTGTTTTAGTGTGTTGTAAGTGGATTTCTCTTACTAGAACTGATACTTATTGTTGTTGATATGTACTTTTCTAAAGCTGAATAATAAATCTCTCTCTCTCTCTCTCTCTCTCTCTCTCTCTCTCATTGGGTTTCCCCACATTGAGATTTTCCCTGGCATTGCCTAAATTTATGAGTATTTATGGGTTGAATGGTTGTTGTTCATTGTGTTTATTTCACTGCAAAATCTCTTAGTAATGTGTATTTCTTCTTATGGTAATTTCTGAGTGTGGGTTTAGACATTTCAGAGTTCATAGAAGACATTTAGCTCTAGGTTGCTAAGTGTATGGCATAACTTTTTATAAGTTGATTTTGTCATTTAAATTGCTACACAGGTGGTCGATTGGTTTATCTATGGAGGGCTTCAGGAGATCTAGGTTGATCCATACACAGGTGTTGTCTGATGCGCTACCACTCGAAGGGGTACCAACATGAGTTACAAGGGTGGCCAACATATGTGCATTTAAGTACCACTTGTATTTCATGCATGTATGACTCCCCGAGTGAGATTTTATGTGCGTAACGACATATCTTTGTATCTTTAAGACGTTGTAATATGTCTCTACCCTGAAAAAATTAACCCACCATTTTCTGCCAAGGAAAGTGCTCTAATACCACTTGTAGTATTCCAGAGATAAAATAGTATGCATAACATAAATATTTTAGCTAGAAATGACAGAACAACAATGATATAACCATAACAATACCAGACTAATACTAGAATAACACTAGAAAGAACACCTCGATTAGTGATAGGAATTTTCACTTGCCTCTTCGAGGTGGCAACCTCCAGCAAAGCAGAGTTCTATTACAATAATATCCAAGACAAACTTCTCATACCCTCTACTCCTATTTATACTAAATATTTCTATTCAAAAGAACAATCTAAAAGAAGATCATTCTATAAGCGTAAGCTTCTATTAGGTCTTCTTACATTTGACTTATTCTTCCTTATTGCTAGGATTTATTAATATTGGTCTTTATTACATGGAAATATATTATTTACCTACGTGAGGGGTTAGACAGGTTAGATCCCTAACATATTTGAAAAATATTATTAAGGGTGTGTATGTCAAGTTCATATGATTTGGTAGCCTTGGCCACTACTTCATGGGTGACAGTCGCAAAATAGTTAGGATAATGTACTAGCATATAGGCTAAAAAGATGAAGGATGTCTTCCCAAGAAGGGGTGGACGACTGATAAAGTGTTGCATAGGGTTCAATGGAGGATGGTGTGACTTGGCGATATGATGGGTTGTGTGTGTCATTATGGAAACACAATAATGTTGGTAAGTGCACTGAAGGTATGTGAATGCCTGACAAACGAGGGGCATGAGAGGATGGTGCGAATTGGCAATGTGATGGATTGTGTGTTACCATGGCAAGACAATAGTGTTGATAAGTGCATTGGAGGTATGTGAATACCTAGCAAACCATGTACATTATATTCATGGACTGTCATGTGTTGGCCTAGATGGATGACCACATGGTCTCACATTGGGTGGTCAATTGTTCAAGTATGATTGACTCAAGGTAGGTGACAATAGGTTGCATGTGGTTGGGTGGTTGTGATGTAGCATTCCCTATGGTGAAACAAGCACTTCAAGATTCCACATGGTTGAAGATATTTGGCTTGGGTTTGGTTAGGACATGTTGATTAGGCATAGTTTGTGTGATACAAGCAATTGATGGCTATGCCAACAAACAAAGTCATGCCAATGTTACTAGGCTTATTAAGTGGCATAGGCATCTTAAACTGAACAAAAAACTAACCTCATATCACCAATTGATTTAAATTTATAAAATAAATTATAATGAATTAATTAATTTTAACTAAATGCAAAACCACACATATTTCAATTTCAAAATTGTTCTTTAAATCCAAAATTATAATTATAAATGAAGATAAATACAACCACTCATATATATAAGCAATTATAAGGAAAATATAACCTTATCAATGTATCATATTTTT
>ML777508.1:441234-460743 GCA_009831015.1 Picea engelmannii
GAGATGGCCATAAAAAGATTTTGTTCCTTACACTTGTGCCCAGGAAAACATTTGTCATCACAATTATAACAAAGACCTTTGAGTTGGCGTTCAACCATTTTTGCCCTAGTCAATTTTTGGATCTTTAGTGGAGTAGAAAGAAGAGTGGGAGTGATTTGTTTAGGGAGAGGAATAAAGGATAGTTTTTGGGTTTGATAAGAGACAACATGTTGTGCGTCCTTATCTCTTTTAGTAGCTTCCACCAACTCTGAGGCCGAGCCATGAGGACATGGGAACAAATCTCATCCTTCAGGCCACTAATAAAACATTCTCGGAAAAAAAAAAAATCAGACATGCCCTTTGTACGGAAATCCAATTGCTCAAAAGAGGCCATCAAGTATTCCATTGTTCCATATTGTTTCAACTTTTTCAAACGGCCTAAATGGTTGGTGTCAATGTCAAAGCATTCATAAAAATCTTCCACAAATTGTATCCAAGCCACATACCTTTAGCAAACATTTTTTCTCTATTGCCACCATTGCCAACTTTCCTGATCTAGATGGAAAACACCATATCGAAGTTTGGCCAACTCATTTGTAATGCCATACAAAAATAAATAATGTTCCATTTGAGTTACTCAGACAGTGGGATCTAAGCCATCAAATTTCTTCACATCCACACGTGAAAGGCGTAGGTCACGCTGAAAGTGATGGGGCTGTTGAAAACTATGGGAATTAAAAGAAGTTTCACCTTCAAATTGCAAAGGTGGGTAAGAGGAGGGAAGATATGCAGGGATATTCAGCTTGGCGCAGATCATTGTAGTGAAGAATTCAAGCCGATCACACTAAATTTCCTTGGGTTTTTAGTTTGTTTTTATCCATTTTTAAGCCTTAGATTTTAATATTTTAAGCTTTTAAGTTTCATCCCTTTAAAGTTTAGGTTTGTTAGGACCCCTTAGATAAATAAAGTGTTGAGTCATAACTCATGTTTGATCCTCAAATTGATTTTTGGACTTAGAACCATTTTAGTTCATGGCTTAAATTTTGGTCCCCTTCATGATTTGTCACTAGGATCGATCCCTCCCACGACTAGACTAATGTGACACAACATTCTCCTCATTCATGACCTTGTAGGCATGCCTTGTTGTCCTTGCTTACCTTTCCAATCTTTTTTTAAATTGGAGCGTTGCCCACTCATCAGGCGGTTCTGTAGCGCCTTTCCCTTTCATCATGTTTCCACCACGAGTTATGATTACCACGAATGATGTCATGTTCCTTGTTTTCAGCACCAGGAGTTGGTTAAAAATACCTTCAAGATCTTGTATTTACGAGCCTTGATAACGGTTTGTGATTTTAAAATTCAAGAATGTTGCGCTGCTCAAACTCACAGTTATGACCAAGCGACAGCGGTGCGACCAAATCTGATGTTGAGGTAGATTCGAGGACCGAAATGTTCATGACTTCATCCTGAGATTTCGTTGAAGCTTCAAATAGATGTTTACTCCACAGGTATCCCGTGTTGTCTCCTCTGCACATTAATTTTCACAAAGAATTAGCGCTCAGCATTTGGTTTATCGGGCTTGCACAATTGTAAGGAACTCATCTTCGCATCATACCTTTGTCTCCTCTCTTTTCAAACCTGTGAACTTCATTTCCAGTATCAAAGCCTCTGAATAGTCTATCCTCTGCATACACATCGTGCTACCTAGAGTCGTTGCTTAACCACATTGTGTCTCCCCTGCTTACTTTGATTTTCGAATTAAGCATTTTTTCCCTGCTACAAAGGGCCAATTACATAGTACCCTCTCACTCTCTGAACTTTTAATACCTATACAAATCTATGGGTGGGATTTCCACAGTCAAGCCTTGGCTTACTAACACCAGTTTATTTCAAAGGTCAACTTTGTACATTTGAAGCTCATTTTTAAATCCTCCTAGTAATTACTACCCCATAAGCCACAAGAAGCTCTCATTATAAGCTATGGAGACTCCTCAAATGAAGAAGACACACAAAGGGGGAAAGGTAGTTAGAACAGAACCTGTGGATATGCATCTTTTTTATAGAGAGCCCATGGCAGGAGAGGTTTTTCAAAGAGTGGGATGCTTCTCTTTCTGCCATAATATGCAAAGAGGCCATCCAGAGGTGACAAGACATTTTGCATTACATTTTGATGGCAGGAGAACCAAGGTAGGGGATTTAGAATTTGAAGTGGTTGAGGCTTCTATTTCAGCTACAATAGGAATCCCTATCACAGGTGAAAAGTGGTTTAAATCCATGGCTTTGAGTTCAGCCTATGACAAAGATCTCCTTAAGCCTGAACATCAAGCCAGTGATTTTTCTAAAGGTGTGCCAAGAAATCGATTGATTGAACAGTTCAACAGGATATTGAAGATCATCCAAATATATTTTACATGTGAATGGAGATTTAACACATTATACCAGTACCATATAAGGATTTTGCTACATTTTACTGGTAAAGTTGAAATGAATATTCCCTACTACTTATTAAGTAGCATAGGTAATATGTCAGACATGATTCAATCCAAGTCTAAGGATGTGGATACTAGCACCTTCCACTCTAGATTGATCAGAATGCTAGTCTCTGAGGAATTGGGTAAGAAAGACATTTCATGGGAACATTTCGTTGTTGCTTCTCACTTTAAGTTGGATATAACATCTTCTCCTCAATCGTAGATTGCAAGTCCTTTATCACCCATCAGTGTTGTTAAAGTAGGGACCAGTAGGAAGAGAAAGGGTAGAGCCCCTGTTCAAGTTTCATAGGACATCAAGCAAGTCACAGGAATGGAAGAGGAAGCTTGTCCTTCCCCACAGAGAGATTTTTCACCACCTCCTCCACCAGGGTTAGAAGAGGTCCCTTCTTCTACCAAAACCACATCCAAGAAAGGGAAGAAGCTACATTTCCCCTCTTCTCCTACAACAGCCAATACCAAGGGCAGAAGACCTTTCACAACATCATTAGTTCCCAAAGAGGTTTTTGAAGAACAATCCCCATCAGAGATCCGTTTACTAAAGAAGAAGGGTAAAGGCATTAAAAATCTCGTGGAAAGGAAATAAGAAACCCCTGTTCAAAAGAAGAAAAATAAAGACAAAGACATCAAGAAGCCTGACGAAGCAGACAAGGAAATTCCCATGTAGGTGGAAAAGGAGACCGAGAAAAATCCTGTTGAGACTGTGCATGTCACTACTCCACCTGACAGTCAGACATTCAAAAGATTGATCAGGCAACTTAGGGATGCTAGGAAGGAGGTAGCTCATTTTAAAGCAGAAGATATGATTCACAGAGCTCAGATGAAAGAACTCATGGATGGCTACAAACACACTCTTGACCTAGCAAGGTTTGTAGCAAGAAAGGCCCAGCCTCTCCATAGGCAACTCCAAAACCTTTATAGGCAGAACAGAGGCTTTCAGTCTCAGAATGGGAAGCTCAAGGCCAAGTTGCAGCATTTTCAAGATGAAGTAGCTCAAAGAAACTTGCAGGTATTGGTTGAAGTTGCTATTGAGAAAGAAACACCAGCAGTTAATGAAAGCACAACTCCACTGAAGAAGCCTATAATTGCTAAAAGGAAGAATTCTGTTGCGACAAACGAAGATCCTCCTTCTACAAGAAAGAGTGTGAGGTTAAGTGTCAAGGTAACGAAATAGCTGGTGAAAGGTGAGCCCCATTTTTTAGGATGGTTCCTTTTTTGTGAGGGTAAATTGTTATTGGAATATTACCTCTGCCACCTATACAGGCTTATAAGTACTTGATTCTCAAAGTATTGGGTTTTTGTGAAGTGTTAACTCCCTCAGTAGTAAAATGAAGACATTTTATAGTGCTTTGGTGCTACGGAATAGTCTATTTTGGTATTCCACTGGTATGCTACCTAGAGTGTTGCCAAGTCACCTAAAGATAATGGGTTTGATACTATGCAAAGTCACTACTTACTCTTCATATGTTCAAGTTGGAGGTGATCTGTTTTTTACAGTGCTACCTAAAATTTGCACACAGGCGCAACACATTGGGGCTACCGAATTTCGCTACCTAATATCTGACAGAGAAGGAATTTGCACACAAATGTAGCACAGTGGAACTACCTAAATTCACTACCTAATATTTCGCAGAGGCCAAAGTTTGCATAGGTGATTGGAAGGTTCGGCGCTACCTTTTCTAATTGTCCAGTTTTGAAGCGCGCTACTAAGATTGCTACTCAATGAAAGATACCAACAGACACCGGGGATCCAGGAGGGACAAGCTAACAACTTTTTGGATAGCTGATAATGGAGAAGATGGAAGAAATAGCAGCTGGCATCATGATGAAAACCACATGCTCCTGAAAGACACATGGCAAACAAGGAGTTGAGCAGCAAAGGGGAATCAAGTCAATTTGAAGTTTGGTTGGATTAGTCACCAACATTTTCCTATTTTATAGCATATGTTGTTAGCCAAGTTGTTAGATGAAATAAATTATTAGAGATTTTCAAGGGAAGGAGGCCAGCTCGTACCTCCAGTTGTTGCCTCCCTTTTGTTATAAATAGATAGATGAAATTCTTTAGTAGGTTTGGATGGTTGAGCAAGGCTCCCTTAGACTGTAAGATTTTGATGAAGTGACTGTGAACTGGCTATGTATTGGACTTAAGACATTTTGGTTAATGGAAATCAATTTCTCTTTCAACGTATTTTCTTCTGATGCTAAATCTTCATGCTTTGAATGATTCACATGAATGATTGTGGTGATGTTATGGTGGATGTTTGATCATTATATTATCATGATGTTTATTTAGCTTCCTTAGTTTCTAAGTTCAAGAAGATCTTGTGTTAATAAAACTTCTTCCTTAGGCTTTTTGTAGACCTAATGCTTACAACATCCCCTACATTCCTCTCATTCAAGTATTCCCTCTATTCATACTTATTCCCAATTACTAACTGAAGTTAGCCAAGACCTTGAATGTTGGTGCATGCTAGCCCTGTTTTCTGAGTTGGAACATTATCATTTTGAGTCTTTTTCCATTTGACCCTTTAAAACACTCTTGCATTCACATATAACCTGATGGGTACTGGGCTTTTCTTCCATGCAATCTAAAGGCGATTCCTAATGCTAACAGGTGGGTCAGAGGAGGGAAGATATGCATGGATATTCAACTTGGCGCAGATCATTGTAGTGAAGAATTCAAGCTGGGTAGCGAAGGATGCAAGCTGGGTAGCGAGGTCTTGTTTGATGGTTTCCATTTTGGCGTCGATGGAGGAATGCATGTTTTTATTAATGGTGGAAAAATTGACACTAATTTGCCTCACTTCTTGTTGGGTCTCTGTGAAATTAGAGGACAAGGTATTGAAGCGATCTTCCAAGTCTTGGCTACAGGTGTGGGCCATGATGAAGAGGGAAAACAAAAAGGGGCAGGTGGGACCGCACAGAAAATGGTTTATGGGTGAAGTGTATCACGACGATCAAGGCAACGAAGGGAATACAATGGGGTAAGGCCCAAACAAGGGTGTTGGAAGGGGTTCAGGTCCATGGGAAAAAATAATTTGCTGAAAAATGATAGGTATGACTGTGATAAGGGAAAAGAGAGGAATCCAACAGGATAGGACTCAAATAATGGTGCCAACAGGATCCTACAGATTTATACTTCGATCTGAAGAATGTTGCAGTGTCTCAAATTATTAACAGGAAGAAATGTGTTGTAATTTCGCAACATGAATGCAGGAGGCGTAGTTGCACGACAATAGATCTTGGTTGTTCTGTTTTTGTTTCCGTCCCAGGTGTTAGGGTATGCAGGGTGTCTACAGACAAGATTTTTTCCTCTGCTATAGCTCTGTGATATACATGCGAAGTCGAACAGTAGTACTCGGCCCAATATCTCAAGGCACCAACTAAGGAGGCTAGATTGTTCCCTTAGTCGTACTACCTGACTACCCTGGTACTAGAGAGTATATTCTCGAGTGTTATTCTCGGTGGCACTATAGCAGTTAGGTTGTTAGATTTTTATCTCAAGAGGTACTCCACATGTGTGTCTTGTATATAGAATTAACCTTGTGCCTACACTACTAGACACTTGACTTTGTAATGAGTTTTTATAAAGTTGTGATAAAGTGGTTCTTTTATTAAAGTGATTTTTTTAATAAAGTGTGCCTTCTAATATTAAAGTGACTTTATTTCATAAACTGCACTTATGTTATAAAGTGAAAATGTACTTTAATATTTAAAGTGATTTATTTTGGGGGGAATGAATCATGACCCTTGATCTTGTAAAGGTAAGATTAGATCTTGGCCATTAGATCTAGGGTTGAAGAAGGTGAAGGGTGACTTTATGATTATAAGAAAATACCTAGGGTAGTGTGCAATACATAAGAGATAATAAAATTGAGAGAGATTTTCGAATAAGCTTAAGAGAGGGAAGTTAGGGTTGCAAAGAAGGCGCATTTCCCAAGAGATATTGGGCACAAATCCCAAGGGAATAATTATGTGTGAGTGTTGAGTTATTTTTTTGCTATTGGAGGTTGTAATGTATAGATCCATACAGTCTATACATCAAGGGAAAGAGGGCACAAAAATCGAGGCAAGGAGTGGCATGATTTTCAAGGCTGCTGAAGGGTTTTTCTTACTATTGTTGGGTTGTACAGATCATTCCATACAAAATAATGAGGGCACACTTTTTGAGGTTTTATTTTCTGGACAGGTCGTACAATAGTACAGACTTGGCATGTTTTTCGAGGCAAAATATTTGGGGGTTGTTTTAGTGTGTTGTAAGTGGATTTATCTCGCTAGAACTGATATTTGTTGTTGTTGATATGTACTTTCCTAAAGCTGAATAATAAATCTCTCTCTCTCTCTCATTGGTTTTTCCCTGGCATTGCCTAAATTTCTAAGTATTTCTGGGTTGAATGGTTGTTCATTGTGTTTATTCCACTGTAAAATTTCTTAGCAACGTGTTTTTTTTCTTATGGTAATTTATGAATGTGGGTTTAGACATTTCAGAGTTCATAGAAGACAATTATATCTAGGTTGCTAAGTGTATGAAAAAATGTTTTATAAGTTGATTTTGTCATTTAAATTTATACATGGTATCAAAATTTGGGCTCTGAGTGACGGTGAACAATGACATTTTTGGGCAAGGGTTGAAGGGGGAAATATGTTGTTTGTTTTCCTTTGAATAGTGACAGAGAATATGGCTGCATGCATTAGATTTGAGGATTGGTTGGATGACATTTCCAACTATTTGTAGTGGAAGGTCTAGATGTCAGTTGGTCTCAAGGAGAACAAGATTTGAAACTATGCTAGTTTTGTTGGTGTTGCTCCCACAACAGATCCTGTTGCTTTGGATTTGCATGAATTAAAGGAGGCCAAATCTTAGAGGATTATTCTGTATGGGGTGAAAGACCACCTTATCCTACACTTGGCCGAGAAGAAAACAACCCAAGAGATGTGGGATGCACTTAAGAACTTATTTGAGGTGAAGAATGAAAATCGGAAGATGGTCTTGAAGGATACACTACATGATACCAAGACGGGTAAGGGGAAGAGTGTGTCTTCTTATATTACATGGGCATCTCAAGTAAAAGATGAGTTGGCTGCAGTGGGAGAGGTCATATCGGATTTAGAGTTGGTGAGGATAGCCTTGAAAGGCTTCACCAAGGAATGTGAAGTCTTCGTGAAGTGTGTGGTGGGTCGTGAACATCTTCCATATTTGAGCAGACTATGGTACGATTTCACTTAGGAGGAGATCCAAGAGGGATATCATAGCAGTGGACAAAAGGAAGATAGAACCGAGGAGAATGTTGCTCTTGCTTCAAAAAGCAAGAAGAAATGAAATTCCGGGAAGGACTTGAGTAAAGTCATATGTTACTGTTGTAACTAGTTGGGAAACCTTGCTTCTCATTGTCCTGAGAGGAAGAAGAAGAAGAAGGAACATGAGGGGTCTGAGACAGGTGCTACAACAACCATGGATGACTTTTCTTCCAAGTATGACAAGGAATTTTCTTTTGTTACTCTAGTATCCCGTGTCGGTAGTGGATGATTTGGAGGTGATTTTAGATGGATTGTTGACAGTGGAGCCTCTTGTCACATGACGTGAATCTGATGAGTATTCCTTATTATCACAGAGATAGGTCTGGATCGGTTGGTGGAGTGTGAAGGAGGTATGGAGTGATTTATACGTGGATTTGGAAGGATTAGATTCCAACTCGAGTATGGAGGATTCTTGGAGCTTGATGGAGTTATCTTTGTTCCAGGGTTGAGGGTTAACTTGTTCTCAGTCTCAGCCTTGGAGAATGATGGATATTGTACATTTTTCAAGAGGGGACATGTATTTATCTACAGGGAGGGAGTGGATCTGGTGGAACCACAATTCATTGGTGATCGGGTGGACAGGTTGTACATGTTGTGAGGACAACCTTCAGGATATGATTCAACATCGGATGAGGAGCAGGAGGCTCCTGAGATTGCGGTGGGCCCAAGGATTCAGTCTTGCATTCCAAGAGAAGAGAGGGAGTCTCTTCTGAGCATTGGCTGGAAGCTCAGCTGGTGTGATCAAACCGATGCTCAGGGTGGAGTGGATTCTCCTAGGATTTTAGGGTTCAAAGTAGTTGTCAGGAGGATGTTTTTTGGTTCAAGTTTTGTGCGGGTGTTGAGGATGGCTCCAAGTTTAGAGGGAGCTCCTACTGAGTACATTGGGACCGGATTATTGTGATGGAATCAAGTACATCCCTCGCTAAGAGGGAGTGTTATCTTTTTAGCTCGGGAGGTACTCCACTTGTGTCTTGTATGCGAAAGTAACCTTGTACCTACACTACTAGACACTTGACTTTGTAATGGGTTTTTATAAAGTTGTGATAAAGTGGTTCTTTTATTAAAGTGATTTTTTTAATAAAGTGTACCTTCTAATATTAAAGTGACTTTATTTCATAAAGTGCACTTATGTTATAAAGTACGTTATAAAGTGAAAATGTACTTTATAGTGATTTATTTTGGAGGGAATGAATCATGACCCTTGATCTTGTAAATGCAAGATTAGATCTTGGCCATTAGATCTAGGGTTGGAGAAAGTGAAGGGTCACTTTCTGATTATAAGAGAATACCTAGGGTAGTGTGCAAGACATAAGAGATAAGGAGATTGAGAGAGATTTTCGAGTAATCTTGAGAGAGGGAAGTTAGGGCTGCAAATAGAGTGCATTTCTCAAGAGATATTGGGCACAAATCTCAAGGGAATAATTATGTTTGAGTGCTGAGTTATTTTTCTATTGTTGGAGGTTGTATTGTACAGATCCGTACAGTCTGTACTGTAAGGGAAAGAGGACATGGAAATCGAGGCAAGGAGTGGAATGATTTTTGAGGTCGTTGAAGGGTTTTTCTTGTTGTTGTTGGGTCGTATAGATCATTCTGTACAACATACTATGGGCACACTTTTCGAGGTGTTTTTTTTTGGGCAGGTTGTACAACAATATGGACTTGGCATGTTTTTCGAGGCATAATATTTGGGGGTTGTTTTAGTGTGTTGTAAGTGGATTTCTCTTACTAGAACTGATACTTATTGTTGTTGATATGTACTTTTCTAAAGCTGAATAATAAATCTCTCTCTCTCTCTCTCTCTCTCTCTCTCTCTCTCATTGGGTTTCCCCACATTGAGATTTTCCCTGGCATTGCCTAAATTTATGAGTATTTATGGGTTGAATGGTTGTTGTTCATTGTGTTTATTTCACTGCAAAATCTCTTAGTAATGTGTATTTCTTCTTATGGTAATTTCTGAGTGTGGGTTTAGACATTTCAGAGTTCATAGAAGACATTTAGCTCTAGGTTGCTAAGTGTATGGCATAACTTTTTATAAGTTGATTTTGTCATTTAAATTGCTACACAGGTGGTCGATTGGTTTATCTATGGAGGGCTTCAGGAGATCTAGGTTGATCCATACACAGGTGTTGTCTGATGCGCTACCACTCGAAGGGGTACCAACATGAGTTACAAGGGTGGCCAACATATGTGCATTTAAGTACCACTTGTATTTCATGCATGTATGACTCCCCGAGTGAGATTTTATGTGCGTAACGACATATCTTTGTATCTTTAAGACGTTGTAATATGTCTCTACCCTGAAAAAATTAACCCACCATTTTCTGCCAAGGAAAGTGCTCTAATACCACTTGTAGTATTCCAGAGATAAAATAGTATGCATAACATAAATATTTTAGCTAGAAATGACAGAACAACAATGATATAACCATAACAATACCAGACTAATACTAGAATAACACTAGAAAGAACACCTCGATTAGTGATAGGAATTTTCACTTGCCTCTTCGAGGTGGCAACCTCCAGCAAAGCAGAGTTCTATTACAATAATATCCAAGACAAACTTCTCATACCCTCTACTCCTATTTATACTAAATATTTCTATTCAAAAGAACAATCTAAAAGAAGATCATTCTATAAGCGTAAGCTTCTATTAGGTCTTCTTACATTTGACTTATTCTTCCTTATTGCTAGGATTTATTAATATTGGTCTTTATTACATGGAAATATATTATTTACCTACGTGAGGGGTTAGACAGGTTAGATCCCTAACATATTTGAAAAATATTATTAAGGGTGTGTATGTCAAGTTCATATGATTTGGTAGCCTTGGCCACTACTTCATGGGTGACAGTCGCAAAATAGTTAGGATAATGTACTAGCATATAGGCTAAAAAGATGAAGGATGTCTTCCCAAGAAGGGGTGGACGACTGATAAAGTGTTGCATAGGGTTCAATGGAGGATGGTGTGACTTGGCGATATGATGGGTTGTGTGTGTCATTATGGAAACACAATAATGTTGGTAAGTGCACTGAAGGTATGTGAATGCCTGACAAACGAGGGGCATGAGAGGATGGTGCGAATTGGCAATGTGATGGATTGTGTGTTACCATGGCAAGACAATAGTGTTGATAAGTGCATTGGAGGTATGTGAATACCTAGCAAACCATGTACATTATATTCATGGACTGTCATGTGTTGGCCTAGATGGATGACCACATGGTCTCACATTGGGTGGTCAATTGTTCAAGTATGATTGACTCAAGGTAGGTGACAATAGGTTGCATGTGGTTGGGTGGTTGTGATGTAGCATTCCCTATGGTGAAACAAGCACTTCAAGATTCCACATGGTTGAAGATATTTGGCTTGGGTTTGGTTAGGACATGTTGATTAGGCATAGTTTGTGTGATACAAGCAATTGATGGCTATGCCAACAAACAAAGTCATGCCAATGTTACTAGGCTTATTAAGTGGCATAGGCATCTTAAACTGAACAAAAAACTAACCTCATATCACCAATTGATTTAAATTTATAAAATAAATTATAATGAATTAATTAATTTTAACTAAATGCAAAACCACACATATTTCAATTTCAAAATTGTTCTTTAAATCCAAAATTATAATTATAAATGAAGATAAATACAACCACTCATATATATAAGCAATTATAAGGAAAATATAACCTTATCAATGTATCATATTTTTATAACTATAATATTTCAAATACGAAGATGAACTCTGCTGGACAGGTGGGGAATCATCGGGTGCTATCTCGGTGAAGAATTTCTATGAGGTTATTCAATATACTCAAAATCATGCTGGGGTTACAGGCTGGAAGATTCAATTATGGAAATGGGATATTCCACAAAAGGTCAAACTATTCTTTTGGCTGGCTTTTAACAATAAGATATTGACTTGGGATAATCTCCTTCATAGGGGCTAGAGTGGCCCAGGAAGATGTACCCTGTGTAAACAGGAGTCAGAGGACATTATGCATCTATTCTTAAATCATTCCTTCACAAGGGAAGTCTGGGATATCATATGTCGGCATACAAAAATAACTCAGTGCTTGAGTGGGGAAAATCTGTCTGATTGCATGAAAAAATGGATTGAGGCTAAAACAGGTTTCCCTGGTTTGGTGGTTGTAGCTTGTTGGAACATTTGGATAGCCAGGAATGAGGCCATTTTTTAGGGAAATGAGGCATCAAATACTACAGTTGCTATTAAAATGTTGAGTATCTATCATAAACAGACAATAAAGCATAAAAAAGTTCGGTCCATAACTTATATGAACTCGAATAATATTGACTTTCCTATAGCTTTTGTTGATGGAGCGGCTCAGCGCGATGGAAGAAATTGTGAAGTGGGTGGGATTATAAAAATCTCTAACACTTTATTATATAAATGGCATGTGAACTGTGGTTGGGGTTCAAATACAAAGGTGGAGTTAATGGGAGCTTGGGCAACTATCCATCTAGCAAAGTATTTCGATCTGGAAAAGCTCCATGTATTTGGAGACTCCCTGGTTATTATAAATTGGTTAAGTGAAAAAGGAAAACTCAAGGTGTGTTCATTGGGAGGCTGGAAAAGGAGGATCAACTTATTAAAGGAAAATTTTACTGAAATAAACTCCTATCACATTCTCCGGGAGTTCAACAGAGACGCAGATGAACAATCTAAAAGAGCTCTATCGGATCAGGAAGGAAGCCTCGTGATCCAGAAATGGATGGATGGAAGAGAGAGCTCTACAAATATCATCCATATTTACTGATGGAGGATTTTATATTGGTTATCCTTCTGAACTATTTTTGGTTGAAATTCTTAGAGTCATTTTGTAGTTTTTTTGGTACTATTTCTCTGGATCATAGCTTTTGGATGTAATTTCTCTTTTTTGAGTCCTGAGTTGGGATAGTTTTATTTGTCAGAACAGGTGAAGGCTACATATTTTTTGAAAAAGTAGCTCTTAGAATGGACTGTTGATTACCTGTGGAAAATAGTAGTGGGCTATTTCTTAATAGCGCCCGGTTGATCGATATGTAAAAATTATATATCTTAATATAATTGTGTTAATTTTCTTTCTGGAAAAGAGGTTGATACAACACAATAATGCAACCATAATGCAGTTACAATATTGTAATGTCCATAACATCTCATGTATGGTTTACACAACAATAACATCATAATGCAATGTTATAGTGTCCATACAACCCTCCCAAATGCAACCGTACCTCTAATGCACAAATTCTTTTACGCAACCGTACCTCTAATGCATAAATTCCTTTACAACCCTGGAAAATACAACCATAATGTTTTTAGTCCATAAATTCTTTAAATTTTAAATTTCAAATTTCAAAGTTAAGAAAAGCATATTCCGAGTTGTTTAAAGTTTTGAATTTTTCACTGAAATTTGGAGAAATAAATCTTGATGAAATTTGTTATTAAATTGTATTTTAGAATGTATAAGTAGATTTGGACATCTTGAAAAACCTCAAAACATTTATTATATAGATTTAACCACTAAAATCTGCAGTTCCAATCATTTTTAATCAAATTTAAAATAAAATTGATTGAAAAATATGACCAAAAAAATTTCCATTTGATTATTAAAAAAAATAAATAGGAAATGAATCTTCAATCATAATAGACAAAATTGATTGAAACATATGACAAAAATCTGTATTGGGTTAAAAAAAAAGGCTTTGGCTAAAAGTTCTATTTTTGGGGATTTTTGGTCTGAATCTATTGCAAGTGGATTTATTTTAATTCTATTTAGGTTTGTATGGTGGCGTAATTCTATGTTAAATGTCTTAATTTGATTTAATATGGATGTTATATACATATGCATGTTAATGTTCCGCATAGTAGCGTTTCCTGGTAGTGGGGTTGATGGTCAGGTACGTTACAGGTGGACAGGTTGTACATGTTGCGAGGACAACCTTCAGGATATGATTCATCATTAGATGAGGAGTAGGAGGCTCCCGACACTACGGTGGGCCCAAAGATTCAGTCTTGAATTCCGAGAGAAGAGAGGGAGTCTCTTTTGAGCATTGGCGGGAGTCTCTTTTGAGCATTTGCAGGAGGTTCAGTTGGTGTGATCAAACCGATGCTCAGGGTGGAGTGGATTCTCCTAGGAGTTCAGGGTTCTGAGTGGCTTTCAGGAGCATGTCTTCTTGTTCAAGTTGTGTGCGGGTGTTGAGGATGGCTCTAGGTTTGGAGGGAACTCTTACTGAGTACATTGGGACCGAATGATGGTGATGGCAGCGACTACATCCCTTGCTAAGAGGGAGTGTTAACCTTTTAGCTCGGGAGGTACTCTGCATGTGTGTCTTGTATGTGAAAGTAACCTTGTACCTACACTACTAGACACTTGACTTTGTAATGGGTTTTTATAAAGTTGTGATAAAGTGGTTCTTTTATTAAAGTGACTTTTTTAATAAAGTGTACCTTCTAATATTAAAGTGACTTTATTTCATAAAGTGCACTTATGTTATAAAGTGAAAATGTACTTTATTATTTAAAGTGATTTATTTTGGAGGGAATGAATCATGACCCTTGATCTTGTAAAGGAAAGATTAGATCTTGGCCATTAGATCTAGGGTTGGAGAAAGTGAAGGGTCACTTTCTGATTATAAGAGAATACCTAGGGTAGTGTGCAAGACATAAGAGATAAGGAGATTAAGAGAGATTTTCGAGTAAGCTTAAGAGAGAGAAGTTAGGGATGCAAAGATAGCACATTTCCCAAGAGATATTGGGCACAAATACCAAGGGAATAATTCAATGTGAGTGCTAAGTTAATTTTCTGTTGTTGGAGGCTGTATTGTACGGATCCGTACAGTCCGTATAGTAAGGGAAAGAGGGCATGAAAATCGAGGCAAGGAGTGGCATGATTTTTTACGTTGTTGAAGGGTTTTTCTTGTTGTTGTTGGGCCGTACAGATTAGTCCGTACAGCATACTATGGGCACACTTTTCGAGGTGTTGTTTGGACAGGTTGTACAACAGTATGGACTTGACACATTTTTCGAGGCATAATATTTGGGGGTTGTTTTAGTGTGTTGTAAGTGGATTTATCTTACTGGAACTGATACTTATTGTTACTGATATGTACTTTCCTGAAGTTGAATAATAAATCTCTCTCTCTCTCTCTCTTTCTCTCTCTCTCTCTCTCTCACACACACACACATTGGGTTTCCCCACATTGGGGTTTTCCTTAGCATTGCCTAAATTTCTGAGTATTTATGGGTTGAATGGTTGTTGTTCATTGTGTTTATTCTGCTGCAAAATTGTTTAGAAATATGTATTTCTTCTTATGGTAATTTATGAATGTGGGTTTAGAAATTTCAGAGTTCATAGAAGACATTTATCTCTAGGTTGTTAATTGTATGACATAACTTTTTATAAGATGATTTTGTCATTTAAATTTCTACACATGTGGTCGATCGATTTATCTATTGAGGGCTTCAGGAGATCTAGGTTGATCCATACATAAGTGTTGTCTGATGCGCTACCACTTGAAGAGGTACCAACATGAGTTACAAGGGTGGCCAACATATGTGCATTTACGTACCACTTGTATTCCCTGCATGTATGACTCCCCGAGCGCGGGTTTATGTGCATAACGACATATCTTTGTAGCTTTAAGACGTCGTAATATGTCTCTACCTTGAAAAAATTAACCCACAATTTTCTGCCAAGGAAAGTGCTCTGATACCACTTGTAGTATTCCAGAGATAAAATAGAATGCAAAACATAAATATTTTAGCTAGAAATGATAGAACAACAATGATATAACCATAACAATACCAGAATAACACCAGAAAGAGAACCTTGATTAGTGATAGCAATGTTCACTTGCCTCTTCGAGGTCGCAACCTCCAGCAGAGCAGAGCTCTATTACAATAATATCCAAGACAATACTTCTCATACCCTATATTCCTATTTATACTAAATATGTCTATCCAAAAGAACAATCTAAATGAAGATCCTTCTATAAGCGGAAGCTTCTATTAGGTCTTCTTACATTTGACTTATTCTTCCTTATTGCTAGGCTTTATTAATATTGACCTTTATTACATGAAAATATATTATTCTACCTACATGAGGGGTTAGGGAGGTTAGATCCCTAACATATTTGGCAAATATTATTAAGGGTGTGTATGTCAAGTTCATATGATTTGGTAGCCTTGGTCACTAATTCATGGGTGACAGTCGCAAGATAGTTAGGATGATGTACTAGCATATAGGCTAGAAAGACGAAGGATGTCTTCCCAAAAAGGGGTGGACGACTGATAAGGTGTTGCATAGGGTTCAATGGAGGATGGTGTGACTTGGTGATATGATGGATTGTGTGTGTCATTATGGAAACACAATAATGTTGATTAGTGCACCAAAGGTATGTGAATGCCTAACAAACGAGGTACATGACAGGATGGTGTGAATTGACAATGCGATGGATTGTGTGTTACCATGGCAAGACAATAGTGTTGATAAGTGCATTGGAGGTATGTGAATACCTAGCAAACCAAGTACATTATCTTCATGGACTATCATTTGTTGGCCAAGATGGATGACCACATGGTCTCATGTTGGGCAGTCAGTTGTTCAAGTATGATTGACTCGAGGTAGGTGACAATAGGTTGCATGTGGTTGGGTGGTTGTGATGCAACATTCCCTACGGTGAAACAAGCACTTCAAGATTCCACATGGTTGAAGATATTTAGCTTGGGTTTGGTTAGGACATGTTGATTAGGCATAGTTTGTGTGATACAAGAAATTGATGGTTATGCTCAACAAACAAAGTCATGCCAATGTTAGTAAGCTTATCAAGTGGCATAGGCAACTCAAACTAAACAAAAAAAACTAACCTCATAACACTAATTGATTTAAATTTATAAAATAAATTATAATGAATTTAAAATTAATTTTAACTAAATACAAAACCACATATATTTCAATTTCAAAATTGTTCTTTAAATCCAAAATTATAATTATAAATGAAGATAAATACAACCACTCATATATATAAACGCAATTGTAAAGAAAATATAACCTTATCAATGTATCATATTTTTATAACTATAATATTTCAACTACAAATCAGTCTATAAGGTTGATGTAACACAATAATGCAACCATAATGCAGTGACAATATTGTAATGTCCATAACATTACATGTATGGTTTACACGACACTAACATCATACTGCAATGTTATAGTGTCCATACAACCCTCTCAAATGCAACCGTACCTCTAATGCACAAATTCCTTTATGCAACCGTACCTCTAATGCATAAAGTCCTTTACAACCCCAACCATAATGTTTTTAGTCCATAAATTCTTTAAATTTTAAATTTCAAATTTAAGAAGAGCATATTCCGAGTTATTTAAAGTTTTGAATTTTTCACTGAAATTGGGGAAATAAATCTAGATGAAATTTGTTATTAAATTATATTTTCGAATGTATAAGTAAATTTGGAGATATTGAAAAATTTCAAAACATTTATTATATAGATTTAATCACTAAAATCTGTAGTTCCAAATATTTTTAATTAAATTTAAAATAAACTTGATTGAAAAATATGACCAAAACAAATTTACATTTAATTATTTAAAAAAAAAATAGGAAATGAATCTTCAATTATAGACAAAATTGATTGAAAATATGATAAAAATCTGCATTGGGTAAAAAAATATATATTGGCTAAAAGTTCTATTTTTGGGGATTTTTGGAATGTAAATTTGGATAAAATCGCTATTTTCTGTTGTTTAAATTGCATTTCTGAATGCATAAATGGATTCAGCCTGTTGAAAAGCCCCTAAAAACTTGAATTGAAAAAAATGCTTTGACTAAAAGTTTTATTTTTGGGGATTTTTGACCTGAACAATGTAAATTTGGACAAAATGGCTATTTTCTGTTGTTTAAATTGGATTTCTGAATGCATAAATGAATTCAACCCATTGAAAAGCCCCTAAACACTTGAATTATAAGAACTTAGCCACTCAAATCTGCATATCCAACCATTTATCAAATTTAAAACAAAATCAAACTTAAAAACTAAAAAATGCACGGAAAACTTCTAAAAGTTATAACGTTTAGAGTACGCTTTTAAAAAAAAAAAAATTAAGGAAATGAATCATCAACATATGATGGCCTGTGTTCAAAATTGCTTTTTAAGAAGAGACAGTTCAAAAGCTCATGATTAATGCAAATAATGGAGGGTTGAATACAAACATTTCGAGACAAATTATACAATCATAATGAGTGACAGAATCACCTGGTTCTGTAAAACAAGACGTATTGTCTGAATAGTTTGAGCACATTTTTCCAGAAAAGAAGCCTACAGCAGGAATGCTGGAGAACTACCAATCATTGAATGAAGAATAACACAAACCCGCGCTTTTAACATTTGCTCTGCAGACAAAGACGAGTCCGATAGATCTACATTTTAATCATCATCCGAATCTCCTGTACATGGATTTTAAACTAGTTATTCCATGGCTATCCAACGCCATTTTTGCCCATCTTGTGAAGCTGCCGATGCGTGGGATGCACAGTCCTCCGTTTATTGCAATCAACAGCCAAGCACGTGATAAGATTCACACAGCTGCTTGTCCTTCCCATTTGGGACCAAAGAAAAGATTAGTTACAGGGAAGGAGAACTGCATTTAGAAGAAGGGGATGAGTCGCTGCTCCCTGCGGGGTTTCTTAAGAAGGAAACGCCGGCCATTACAGGCGTAGAGAGTGGAATCGAATAAGCAGCTAAAGGAGCTCTCATGGGAGTTAAGGGGGGAGTGTCGAGAAGAGAGGGGGATGAAACATGGGTACCAAACGGATCAGTGGGCAGGGACCAGATTTTTCTACCATCATACATGGGATTCGAAATAACAGCATAGAAACTTTGCTGTTGAGATTCTTTTCTTGCAGAGGCAGGCAGTGAATCATAATTACTTCGCCATTGGGAAGACATGGGAGACGAGGGTGAAGCAGGCCTCAAGGAAGCGAGTCGACAAGGTGAGTAAGGAGGGGAACTGCCGTATTGGGGAGGCAACTCTGAGTAATCTATCGGCTCAAGAGATGGCGAAGTGGCCATCCAATAACGGGATTCCTGCCACTCCTGTTGCTGGTGCCATAGCTGTTGTGGGATCAATCCGATCGAAAACGCGTCCCTTTGCAGTTGTTTCTGCTGCTGCTGATAATGGCGTTCCAGGTGAGTTGGAGAGAGCGATTCAGAACGCGAAGGGCATTCAGAGAACGTACTCTTACGATCGCCCACAGATTCTTCACCTTCCATATCTTCCTTAGTCTCTTCTATGATAGTGAACAGGACCCTCGACCGTCCTAGCTCGTCTTGCATGTACAGGCCATTGTTGCTGCCAATAAGGTCTGAGCTAATAGGAAACAGCTTTGCCAAAGACTCCGGATCTTCTGCTTCTCGTATCGAGTGAGAACCCAGAGAACCCAACAGTCCATCTTCACGAGAGAAGTTAAAGCCTCCTTCTGTGAATTCAGTGGCAATACTATTGATCCTCCTCATGTTCCAAGGACTCCGGCACTTCCAGTAAAATAAGTAGTAGAGTTCAGCCAGTAACACCAGGACGAATACCCCGAACACAACACTCAACCCTATGGCTAAGCCTCCCAGCTCTGCCATTGTTAGCTCCTTCAAAAGCTTCTCAGCTACTTACCAAATCCTTCAGAGCACTGAACAAGACCATCTTATAACAAAAAATCAACGGGCCTAGTT
>ML777508.1:462327-503551 GCA_009831015.1 Picea engelmannii
AAATCATATGTATATAAAATTATATTATGAAAAAATAAAAAATAATATAAATTTCAATCTTCACATAGAGACAAAAATAGATTGTTAACTAGTAAATAAGCCTAGCATCATATTATTGGGTATTGTTATAAGTAAAATATATTCACTGTGGTAGAACTTACCTATTTAATGGGTGGTTAAGTTTGAGTATCCATTATGTGCTTCTTTGGTATCTCGACACAAGGTTTAGGTTACTTGTGCTTTGGATGGTCATGTTTTTGAAGTGGTTAAAAGGGAAGGAAAGAGAGACAAGAGGCTTGTATGCAAGTCTTTTTAAGATCATTTTACATGTTATTGTCCTCTCTCATCTCTCGAGAAACTAAGAAGATAACAATTAACGAGATATTAAAACAAACTCAAATTTGACCAATGAATTAAAGAGAGTGAGCAAGAAGCCATTGTGGTTCTTATACACTCATAAAACTAATTACAAAATGCTTTCGGAGTTAGTTGGAGTTTAGACTAACTAGCTCAATAAAATATTTCAGGGCATTGGTGTGAATAAAATGAGTCAAAGATGCTAATAAAACATATTAAAATTAAAAGAACCAATAGGATTCAAGATGATGATGTCAATCATAAGGGTAAGTATTTTTGAAGGGAAATAAAGAAAACTATTTTTTTAATCATATTTTTTACTTATCTCCTTACAGGTTTACTTAAATTTCAAGTGTAGGCACTAGTTGGATGTGGAAATGAGTACTCACTCTGCATAATTTTGATAGACCCATAGTGAGATAAAGAAATAATGTGTTTTTCGTGTATTTCCACTTTATCTCATTGTGGGATAGAAATAGTTTTTTCATGTATTTCCACTTTATCTCATTGTGGGATAGAAATAGTTTTTTCATGTATTTCCACTTTATCTCATTGTGGGATAGAAATTGTTTTTCATGTTTTTCCACTTTATCTCATTGTGGGAAAGAAATTGTTTTTCATGTTTTTCCACTTTATCTCATTGTGGTATATCAAAAGTATGTAGAGTGAGTACTCGTTGGATGCATAATTTAATTCTACATCCAATTTCAAGTTTACTTAAATTTCAAGTGTAGGCACTAGTTGGATGTGGAAATGAGTACTCACTCTGCATAATTTTGATAGACCCATAGTGAGATAAAGAAATAATGTGTTTTTCGTGTATTTCCACTTTATCTCATTGTGGGATAGAAATAGTTTTTTCATGTATTTCCACTTTATCTCATTGTGGGATAGAAATAGTTTTTTCATGTATTTCCACTTTATCTCATTGTGGGAAAGAAATTGTTTTTCATGTTTTTCCACTTTATCTCATTGTGGTATATCAAAAGTATGTAGAGTGAGTACTCGTTGGATGCATAATTTAATTCTACATCCAACGAGTGCCTACACTTTAAATTTGAGTAAAACTATAAGGAGATAAGTCAAAAATATGATTAAAAATAACATTTTTTGTTCTTTCGCTTTGAAGATTCATAACTCTTATTTTATTAATTTAACTATTATTTTATTATATTCCTTAGAAGGCACATTTTAGATTTCAAATTTTCCCTAATGTTAGTTAGACCCAAGAAACATGCCCAAAGTGGCCTAGGAAGCAATCCGAACAAACTAGAAGTGAGATGAATGAAAAGAGTAAGTTTTGTAGCTCTAATCTAAATGTCAATAGGTTGCTACCGATATAATAACATGTTTTTCTTGAGTTAGAATCAACTTAGAAAAAATCGAAAACTTTCTTTCCTATGATTTTCTCTTTATTTCAAGTTGTTTTGAAGGTGGGAAAACAAATTTATGACTATTGTTATGTTTATAACAACAATGTATCTTGTTGGTGAAAGACCTTCTTACTTGTTTCTAAGGAGGAGAACTAGTTTCATCTTGGAATGTCAAATAAACTTCGATGATGATGATTTTGTGTATTCCCAAGGGGGTAGACAATGAAGAATTCACTACAACCAAGTCACTTTTTCTTATGAGTAAAGAGTATTTTATATTTCTCACTCTGAGAAAGATTTCAAGTAATCAGGGTTGTAGTAACCTTGGACAAAGGGTAGACCAACAAAAAGGCTTGATCAACTATTAATAGTGTAAATTTTCTAAAACTTATTCTTGTTAATCATGTAGACAAGGAAAACTATTTTGTTTTAAGAATTCTCCCATGCAAGCAGTGCACACCTTTTATCTCAAAGCATTGAATTACCACTAAGTGGCAAAAGAGTGAGTTAGTGGAATTTCAGTCCAAGTGATTGGGCACTTGAAAGGAAAGAGTACAACATGTAGTTTAGACAAAGAAACTTTGGCCTCATCTTATCACTAATTCTTTTAGGCTCTTGAAATTGCTTAAGCGGAAGAAAAATACCTATGAAAAGAAAGCGGCTCAAGACTCCCTCGAGGGAGTTTTGTTGGAATTTCCTAAGCATAGTAGTATTCACATTGTTGTTAAGTTATTTAATACTTTCAATTAACGTCCAGGGAAAATAGAGACCAATTTAAACAAGTTGATCATCCGTTTAATACTAACAAGAATTTTATCTACAAGTGCTCCTTGATGAGGATTAATACCTATCTTTAACACTTAGTATCTAAAAATTGACATTGCTTGAGATAAATTACTAGAACGCCATCCATGTGGCTCAACAACATTTTATTTTACATCGGTTTCCTCTGGTTAACTAAACTAAATTCTAATCTAAAGCGAAATTGAAAAGAAAAGACTTGAGGGATTGTTTGGGTTTCCATATTTTATTTTATGTCTTTGTGCAAGTTTCTTGTTTTGTTTTTTTAGCAAGCCCCTCTAGGGGAAACAAGCTAAAGTGAAAGTATTAACAAAACAAACAAAAAACAAAGCAAAGTATATTGATTAACCCTCCCTTCTAAAATTAATGGTAACCCCAACATATGAGATAGAGAGAAAACCCAACCATCACCCAATCAATGTGTTGCTCATGTTTTTTCATTCAAATCGAGTTATATTACTATTATTAAATTGCAAAACTAAGTGTGAAACTATCTTACAAAACAAGAGAAACAAGGCCAATTCTCTTGGTGAGTTGCAAAGCTACAATGTGCAAAGAGATCTCAATTTATTTCCTCATTAAAGTGGTTAAACTATTCCACAAGTAATAAATGGGTTCCCAATGATTGTATGAAGATCGTGAAACTAATATATACACTTACAACTAAGAATTTATAGATGCGAAAGAAAGAAATGAAGCATATTTTGGAGGTTTTTACATCATTGTTTTGTGTTATATAGGATTGTTCATGTGCTTTTGTTTGTTTCCCTATTGGCTTATTTTCCCAGAATGAGTCTTGAGGAGATTCCCTACCACTTTGGTGAAACAAAAAGGGAAACCTAAGGGTTATTTGAAAGGTTTAGAGAATGTTCAAAGTTAGTATGTGAAAATATACAATGAAACTAAGAAATAGATTAAAAACATACACAATCACCAAATACATATTATTGTCCCAATAGTGATAAACCAACATAAACATTGTCAAACCTATATATTTGGGGAAGCAATAAAGAGAAGGAGAAACCACTCATAAAAGGTGAACAAGAGAGATGGAAACAATCACTAGACCAACCAACAAAAAAATAAGTTATTCAAGATCATCCTTGGAGCTTGTTGAATCGGTCCTAACCACCAAGTGATGTCAATAATCACATTTCCCTCCACAAATTTGTAATGTCAACACATAAAACTCTACAAGCCAATTGTTAATATATAAAAATTAACATGTTACAATTAATACATCGACAACAAAGGCACCTAGCTAACCAATCCCTACCAAATATAACTAGCATGACAATGCCCTGCAATTATCCTTTAATTACAATCAAGTAATCCTTCGATCTTAATTGAAATGAAAACAAAAAATAAGTATTATTCAATAAGATCTTGAGAAAAAACAACAACACTTAGATACTCCTATTCAACAAGTTCTAAATATTGCATAAACAAGACTCATATTTATAGAAGAGGAGGTGGTGGTTAGGGTTGCAATCCCTAAGATCAAAGTCACCTTACCTTTACTAAAAAGTTGTCACTTAAGGAGAAGTGACAAGTAGTGCCTTTTTGTAAGATTAAAACACTTGATTATAGAACAATATTATCCTAAATTTTGAAAAAAGAAACCAAATACATATTAGAGAGATGAAATTACTTTGAGAAAAGCCTCTTGGGAAAAGTGCCAAAGGTGAGGTATCAACATAATTGATTGGTCCTTCGGATTAGTGCCTCCAAGTGAAAAATCTTCAAGATTGCATTTCAACCTCTAGATAATAGTTTCTTGTTACTACAAATTAAATTAAGGATGGATGTCCAAATGCTCCATTAATGGCTACCAAAATTGATGGAAGGAAGGCCCATGATTAGGCAACCTTTGGTTTTCTCATGGAGGAAAAGAACGATTCTAATAATTTGAAAATACCTGGATCTATTCATTATTTGGACACATCTTAGGCTTAAAAATCACCCTCTTCATTCTATGTAACATTGCCCCATTGATTGGAAACCTTAGGTCTTAAACCAAGCTCAATATAGGCCTAAATTAGGGGAAAACAACTCTAACCTAAACTGGTGTTTGGTTGTACCAAGGTAAAATATAACCTTTAACTTGGCCATTAATAAAGAATTTGTGTTTTATTTTCCTCTTAGGTCACTTGATATTTTATTTGGTTCTAATTCGGGTTCAATTTGAGTGAGAATTGGCTTCCACACAACCCTGAGAAATTCTTGGGTTTGTGCACATTTTTGCTAGAAAATGCTAAAAACTTCCAAATCTAAATGCAATTCCAATTTATTAGTTGTTGTTAATATCCATCCAAGCTGTATGTGAAATTAGTTTCTCTTTGATTATGGATATTTAGGCTTGGATAGGTCTAATTTTTCTTCTTTCAGGAATTTATTTCATTCCCAATTATTGACCTCCTTCCCTTCCCAACATTTTCCCCTAAAAACATTGTTGTTTCCATGTTCAAAACTATTATTGGCAAAGATAGGGATCTATGTTAATAACATATGGGTTCTTTCTAGGATCAATTACTCCTTTGGATGCTTGAGTTATGGTGGGATGGCTAGCTTCCATTTCCTTTGTGTAAATGGTGGTGGATATGGTGAACTCCATTACCTATGGTGGATCCTAGGTGGGGTTTAGAGAAATTTGTCACCTAGGGTGGAAATGGAGGTGGCAAGGAGGTGTTGATTGGGAAAAATGATCTTCAACAGATAGGGGTACTCGATATGAAATCCCAATTAGAATTCACACCATTTGAAATGAGAGTCCCATCCAGATTCTGTCCCTCCTACCATTACTGGGATACATGGGTATGAGTGGTTATGTTATGTAGAGATGCAACATATGCAATATGAATCAAAACTAAATGCATAAATCAAGTCTACATTAACCTATCCTAGCTAGGAGTGAACTACCTAAGAAATAAACATACAGTAAAATTGCTAACGCCTCCATACACTCTTAAACAATTACCTTCCATAGAGGGACACATATTAGTAATATATGAATAAAGCAAATGCCAAGATTACTCTACAACAATTAAATTATTCAGAACTATTTATTCGTCATCTCAAAACAATAATATTGGAAAATAAATACATTGCAAGCTACAACATCCACACAAGGGCAGTCTATAAAGTGAGCAGTATGCACTTGCAACATTCATAATGATCATGAATAAGCTGGAAATAATTCACATCCAAAAGCATCATAAAAACCAGGATTCCTTCTCCTCCAAAATGGCCCCGAGGGATTATTGTTATTTAGATTTCATAAATAGTTCCAAAAATTACAAAAATATAAGAGCCCTTTCAAAGTGGGTGTTCTTTGTCATATATAGTTGATTTTTCACTTCTTTCTCGGGATTTCTTGAATTCCCATTTGCAGTTGGTTTTCCCTATTTTGTTCTTTTCCCACTTAACAAAAAATACTTTACAATTAGGAATAATTTTATAAACATCCCTCGGCTTTTCCACTAATGTAAGTTTCCCACACTTCATGATAGGTGCAAATCAATATCACACTGTTGAACAATGACATAATTTCTAGATTTATTTCATATACTACTGAGTCTTGGGACAAAATCTTCATATACTTCTTCAATGTGAGCAAGAAAATGCTTATTAAGTTTTAGTCCTTTGAAGACACCACTAAATGTTCCCTCATTATGGCATTGGTTACTTTTTTAGGGATCCTTGTAGCAAGTTCTCTAGAATGTATGGATTCTTCTAGCTCAATTTGAATATGATCATTTGTCCTTGCCTTTCCTAGATATCCAATTTTGGGCAAGTTGCACATGGCTACAAGTTCGGTGGTTATCATGTGTAGCTTCATGCAGGTGTTGAGGGAACTTTTTAAATCCTTTTCCAATTTCTCCCTAATTCGTTGGTAGTTTGTGAGAGTTTCATAATTTAACTGATTTTCTGTGCCAGCCATCCTCAGGATATTTGTAGGAACATTGATATTCTCTTCTGCCCATTTCTTCATTTCATCCATGGCTAGGCTTATTCCTATGAAGTATGTATTCTTCATAATTTTGGCTTTGTCCAGTAGATAGATTATTTGAGTAGCTATGTTTTGAAATTATTACATGTTGATAAATAGTTGTTTGTTTGTGTCCTATAATTCCTTTCTCACCTCATTGACATATATTGTGAATTATGTGATCCTAGTTACACCATCTTTGTGGAATCTCCCTTCCTTCTCTAGACTCTTGATTTTATTCTTGCAATCTTTGAGATCTTGGACCATGTTCTTGAGATTTTGTTCCAAGGTTGGAGTGAATGCTACACCCGTTGAAGTTATGGAAAAGGGGTTTTCTATGATATCTTCAAATACAACTATCTCTATTGTGACCAAAAGTGGGGAAATTTTGGCAATGGGAAGTCTTTTTTCGCTTTGTTGATTAATCTTGTCTGAATCCTTGTCAAAATCGAAAGAGTTCATACTTTCCACTTTCTTAGCTTTGGAGGGTGTGAATCCTCCTTGTCCAATCTCCCTAAAGGGAAGTGGTCTCTAGTCAAGGGTATGTTAGAATATCCTTCTAGACTACCAATGTCCATTGGTTCTATGTTTTGTGCCTCATGATATTTATTCTTTTGCTCCTCTTTAGTTTTTCTTTCTTCTTCTTCTCTTTTGATATTCTCCTCTTGCTCTTTTTGGATTCTTTATTTTTCTTTCTCTTATTATTATTTACTTTTATTTTCTACTTTTTCTACTACTACTGCCATCTCTTTGAGGGCTTCAACCACCCTTTTCTTTATTTCTTACTCTTATTCCTTTTCTCTAACTTCTTCTTTAGTTTCTTCTTTTCCGCTCTTTTTCTTTTGCTACTTCTTACCGCTGCAATTTTCCTCTGTGTTGAGAGATACCCCTCATTTTGAATATTACCTCGTCATAGTTTACAATTCTCCTATGGATTTCTTCATCGTTCCAAGTCTTAGATTCATAAGTCCACCTGTAATTGCATACCTAATAGTGTTTGATGATGATTTTCAAGGGATAATGCCTTCATAATATTTCCTCCACAAAGTGGAATGTAGCAAGGGTGTCAGTCTCTGCCTACACTTTCTTAACATCTATGAAATAGTAGGAGCTTAATTGGCATGGCATTGGTGGCTGAGTTATTTTTTTTTATCTATGGTGATAACTACCCCTACTCTATTCACAAATGTTTGGTATGCTACTTCTTGTAAAACAAGTTTAACAAGGAAAGATTTAGGAAATATGTAAGGATCCTTGGTTGTGCCATAGATCCTTGTATATGTTCCATTCTCCATTATGAACCATTCTCCTACCTTCCCAACTACATCCATTGACTTCACTAACATGAAAAGCGCTAGTGCATAGAATAGTAATTCATATAGAGGAATACAAAATTTATTGCATATCTTATGATAGTGTATGTAGTACTCATGCCCCCATAAATATTAGTAGTAGACGTGGATCAAAGGGTCACTTGGATTCCATTACCAACCCATGTTAGGATAGGTGTGCACCATGCATACTACATCCACTAGATAAGATGACATATGGAAATATGGTTGCTTTGGAGGGACTATGTGTTTTGTAGATGATATATTCTCTTCCAAGGTGGTTGGGAGGATATCTATCCAGTTGAAAATATGTGTCATGGTTTTTATAGAGTGGAATAGAGGGACCCATGAAACCTTGAACCTATGGGCATCAAACTTGAATCCATACAGTCTGTAGAGAATGGCTACTACATACTGATATGGTGTTCTCAATATCTTCGTTGGATAATCATCAAATGACTTGGTCTCAAAAATTTTGTTTGGGATCCACCAATTCTTCATGACATCTCTAAGATCCAAAGGGAAGTATTTCATCGAATATTCATTAAGCTCAATTTCTTCATCGAGCAGTTTATAACACGTTTTGAGCACTAAAGGGATAAAATAAGTACTTTCCTTTCCTTGGGCATCCTTTACCAATCTATTATCCACATCAATGTGTCAGATAAAATAGGAAATGGATTTGACACATGGGAACACAACTGCATGTGTAGCTATCCTATGAAGCATGGAGCATCTAATGGTCTAGTAGATGCCCAAATCTCAGTCTCCATCTGGCGGTTAGACATAGTACTCATTTTGAAACATTTGGTATATTTTTCCCCGGTGATAGGACATATCCTTGTCAATCATGCAATGTATGTCATCATGAATGGGGCTAGGAGTCTTGGTTACTTCTTACTCTTCCTCCTTGTTTGAGGTGATTTCAATTATCAGAACCTTGGTACTTCTCCTTTGGTAGGTAGCCATGATGGTTCATGTGATTCACCCATGTAAAAAATAGAGAGAAAAGTTAGTGTCGTTAGCATTTTGAAAACTATAAACTTAAAGTGGGAAAAAATGCAATTTAGGGGATTTAATTATTTGTGGACCCCTGGTAAAACTGGCATGGTGACCAAAATCAAGGTGGGGTTTTTAGTGAAAGGTCGAGGAGTTCCCCTCACTTTGCTTAAATTTAAGGCTTGTTATCACACAATTTGTAGCTTGGGAAAAACCCAATCAAATCCATGGAAGTGTGGCAACTATGGGAGTACCTACCCACTGTCACCTTATATAGACACTCATGCCGCTTTAGTGGTGATGAAATCACCACAAGGGGGGAATCTCGTTGACCTTAGGGGGATTGAGATGGAAAGTGAGATGATGATGAGTGATTCCCCTATAGGTCAAGCTTGTAAGTGGAGAAGGGCTTGAGAAAGAGTCTTGTGAAAGGGTAAATGGTTTCCAAGGGTCAAGCACCTACAAAACAACGTTATCCCTACACGAAACATGACAAATTGCGATAAATGAAGACTTTAAATAATGGGGATTAGAAAGAAACCTTGTTGTCCCAAAATTGCATCAATATTGGAATACATATATCAACTATGAACAAGTAATGTCAGCTGCAAATTATCATTCAAAATCAAGTACAAGATACTTGGAAATAAAGCTAACAATGAATAGAGAAACTTCCAATGATTAGAGCAAGATTTTGATGATGTTTGAGGGATATTATATGATTTTATCAACAAGTATTGTAACACAAAATGTCTATAGAAAACAATTTCTACAACAAAAAATTCTAACCACATAAACAAACAAGTAAACCACCCAAGAATTACCCAATAACTAGTAGAATAATCACCAAAGATTACAGATAAATTTCAGTGGTAGAATAGTGAGTAAATGAAGAGATTTAGATGAGTTTGTTGCATCCCTAATGACTGTAGAATTAATTTATAATATAAAGAATAATTATTTGGTCAATCAAGATGCCTCAAGGGAACAAGAAATCCTTAAGCATGAGGAATGACTTCCAACTTAGACAATTGCAAAATCTCAACTTTTCATGTATACCAATGCGATGATTTTATATCTCCAATGCAAGTAGATTAGTGCCTTATAAATTGGATTATGGAGTCTCTTGTGTAAGGTATAGATTTGTTACTTCCCTAGGGGTGTGCTCCTTTTTACTCCCTAGAGAAAACAAATCTAGCAAGGTAAATCTAGGAGGGTGTAATTCTTTTTACTCCTCCTAGTAACCTTAGAAATAGCTTATTTAATGAAAAATTGATATATCTTGGTGTAGGTTGTTTTCCTTATACTCCTCCAAGGGTTTAGACACGAATAACCATGAAACAAGAAGAAATAACAACAATATGCAAAAAATTCCTTAGCAATTCCAATAGATAGCAAGTAAAACCCTTTTCTACAAAGAATATTCCACCACAAATAAAGAACAAAGAATCCAAGAGGTAGCACCTAAATTCCATTACCAAAATACAAGTAATAACATCCAAAAGATACCAAGAAGAGATAGTGTGCCTTGCCCAACTTCAAAGTAAGGTGAAAATTTCAGACAACAATATGCAATTATCAAGTGAGCTATGCTCCAAATGACAATGGGGTGAACTCTTTTTATAGGAGGTGATACAGGTGGATATCGGTGGCCACCCACCTATTCCATGGGCTCAAAAAATAGTTTTCCATCTTGGCAGTTTTTTGACAATTTTCGGGTTCCAAACTTCTGGGGTCGTTTTGAGGCCCTAAACAATGCTTTTTTGGGGATTTGGACCCCAAGAGACCACTAAGGGCACTATCCTGAGCTAGTAAAAAATCATTCTTCTCGGTTAGACCTTTCCAACGGTGTATCGAGCACCCCAAATGGAGATCGTATGCAAAAGTTACACCCCCGGGAAGTTGACGTATCAACTACCCCCATTGGGGCCCGCAAACCTTTTGGCTTTTCATATTCCAGGGTTAGGGTTTTGGATTTTCCTTATGTTAAAAAGGCCCTTATAGCCTCATTGTAATGATCATATTCTTACGAATGCGAGTAGCCGTCACATCTCTTCTTAGAGATAAGTTGCCACCATTCTAGCGAGTCTTTCACTCTGTATTTTTACAGTTTTGTACATTTCTCACATTAATAGAAATGATGTATTACTGTATGTCTATGTTTATATCTATGATACATTTATTTTATATTGTTGGATATCTGATACATCTCTGTACATTTATTTATTATATCTCCGCTCTCATTTTGTGCCGAAAATAATCTGGATTAGTGGTATCAGAGCAGGTTATTCTTGATCATTTTTCAGTGAATGTCCTTGACGAGGTCCGAGTATAGAAATTTGGGTCTTGAGCTTGTATCTCTTGAAGAAAATCGCTCTCGCATGCCCAAGAAACCCTCCATGGAAGAAGAAAAAAAAATGATGGAGCAGAAGATTCTATTAATATGTTGCTTGAGCAAGCTCTCACGCGACAAAGGGACGAAATGATAGAGAATTTTTCCCACATCCTTCAATGCCTACTGATAACAACAGACACATCTTCATCAAGAGACCACTTTGGAGGAACCTTGCCTTTCAAGATACACATTAATTTTGATATTCCTGTATTTGAAGGACAGATAGATGTGGGTGACCTATAAAAATGGTTAAATCTGCTAGAAGGTTATTTCTCTGTTCACAATTTCTCTGACAGGGAAAATATCACCTTCGCACTCCTTAAGGCTCTCCCCCATGTCAAACGTTGGTGGGAAACTTACTGGCAATAAATTTCCACAAAGGAGTCTGGAATATATGGGGTCGATCCCACTTGTGATTGTTTTGTGGATGCGGTCAAGGAACAATATTACCCTATTGGAAATTATGGCGACCAATACATGAGATGGACCACACTGCGGCAAGAGAGGGGCTAAGCAGTTCCGGATTTCACCAATACCTTCCATACCTTGCACACCAAGACGGGTATCAAAGACTCTAAGCGACATCTAGTTCTGAAATACCGTGGGGCTCTACACAGATACATCCAAACTGAAATGTATTTTCTGGATATCTCATCACTGGGTGCTGCTTATCGATATGTTGTTAAAATCGAGTAGGAATTTAAGCACCAGATCAAGCAGGAGTTTAGGTCTACAAATCCACAACAACCAAAGTATGGTAAATATGGCCCTAACAACCAGCCTTTAGAAAACTCGTCCAAGCCACAGGAAAATAAGGGTAATGGAAAGACGAAGAAGGACACTGGAAAATGGTGTGATTTCCACAAAATACCCTAGCACAACACCAATGAATGTCGCTCAAAAAAGTCATTGGTGGTCGAGATCAAAGACAAGGAGACGAACCTTGATTCATAATATGATTCGGAAAATACTGGTATAAGACAGATCATCGACACATACCCTACTGCTATTTTCGTGACCGTAGAAATTCAACCAGAAGAACCAACATATCCTAAATAGGGGGAGTGCCTTTTTCATTCATAGATGTGGGTGAAGGGGACCCCACTGCATTTTATTGTTGATAGAGGAATCTGAAATAACCTTATCTCAACAGAGGTTGTCAAACAATTGGGATTGTCGACAACACCACACCCACAACCATACAACATCGGGTGGCTTCACCAGGTATGAGATCTTCATGTCAGGAAACAGTGTGGATTGTCATACGACATCCAGCCCTTCAAGGATGAGGTATTATGTGATGTTTCACCACTGGATGTCTGTGATGTTCTCTTGGGACAACCATATATGTGGAAGTGCCATGATGTTTATGAGTCTCGACCCCATAGTTCCATTGTTACTTTGGGGGTTCATATATACAAAATACCATAGGTAGTTCCAACTATTGTCCCACATAAATAGTGTCGCAAGGTAGTATCTCATACTACAAAATTCAGATTATTCACAATATATTCAAAAGGTGCACATAAGGACACTGCAACCACTACAACGTTGGTATAAGAACCTTCTATCCAACATAAGAAGATTGAAAAGATTGCAAAAAATCACAATGATTATTTCTGCACACAGTCATCTCATGTAACTATGCTAGTTAAAAAGGTCCAACCCTTCCAACCACAGGTTCATGACAACCTTCAACAAGCTAAGCAACACAACTTCTCCAACAAGGCAAGCAGCTCACCAAGATTCAGATTCAGCAAACGCTTCCCCCTCTCCCCAGGGAACTCAAGGAAATGGAGACCATTTCTTCCTAAGGAGGGAGGATTGACCCAGGTGGATATCGGTGGCCACCCATCTATTCCACGGGCTCGGAAAATAGTTTTCCAGCTTGGCAATTTTTCGACAGTTTTTTGGGTTCCAAACTTTTGGGGTTGTTTTGAGGCCTTAAACGATGTTTTTTGGGGATTTTGGGCTCGAGATATTTCAAAAGGCATTGACCCAGGTGAGTAAAAAATCATTCTTCTCGATTATACCTTTCCAACGGTGTATCGAGCGCCCCAAACAAAGATTGTATGAAAAAGCTACGCCTCTGGGAAGTTGACGTATCAACTATCCCCATCAGGGCCCACAAACCTTTTGGCTTTTCATCTTCTGGGGTTATGGTTTTGGATTTTACTTATGTTAAAAAGGACCTTAGATCTTCATTGTAATGATCATCTTCTTGCGAATGCGAGTATCCATCACATCTCTTCTCAGAGATAAGTTGTCACCATTCTAGTGAGTCTTTCACTCTGTATTTTTATAGTTCTGTACATTTCACAGATTAATAGACATTGTGTAGTATTGTGTCTATGTGTTTATATCTCTGATATATTTCTGCTATATTGTTGGATATCTGATACATCTCTATACATTTCTTTATTATATCTCTGCTCTCATTTTGTGCTGAAAATAATCCAGATCAGGAGGTCACCTAAAACCCATTTGTTCACAATAAAAAATGTCAAAAACAAATTAGGGAGGCCTACCTCCTCCTTTTCCTTTACAACTTTAAAATTCAAATTTACAAAAAGAAAATCCCCTTTTAGGGGTGATGTCATGCCCTAAAGGGTGAAGTTGGGCCAATAAGAGAGACGTTTTGGCCTAGGGTGAAAATTGTTGGGCCTCCAAAGGCCATATATCCTTTCAATAAGTGTTATGTGCATGCCAAGTGTCTCTCTCTCCATCAATACAAGACACATCACCATCAAAACACCCTGCACCATCAAACCCTAGCCTTCCAAGTGATGACATCATGCCTCAAAAGAGAAGAGTATGGCCTCCAAAGGAAAATATTGGGGTTGGGAAGGCTAGAGAGTCACCTCCAATGGATAATCAAATTACTCCAAAGGAAACGTCCCTCATCCAAGTTGTCCCAAGGAGAGGGGGCACATCATCCAACCTATGGGTTTCATTCCCCGAATGAAGGTCTGAGGAACCTTGTGCCTCCATGTTCAAACTTTCACCTGTCAGGACTTGTAAAGACAAATAAGTACGTCCTCCAAGGTTCCTTAAGTCACACTATCATGCTAGGTAACCCATATATAATAAAATAACCACCCAAATATGTGCATCAAATCCACCCTTTTCAAATTAAACAAATTTTCAAAGACCTTATACAATTTTCCAAATTTAGATATGGGAGGGGTGTCATAATGCCCTATTGGGCAAACCAATTCCTCAAGTAGGGGATGTTCCCAAGGATAAACCTTTCTAAGTCATGTAGTGAATGTAAGGTAAATGGGGTTATACTTCTAGGTATGGGGTTTCATGACATACAAGGGCTCATATTGTCTCATTTATGGGAACCTTTGTTGAGGGTTAGCCACATCCTTTTCCTCTTTTCATTTTTAAAAGCATATTTATCCAAGCCCTTTATTAGCCATATATTTTGCATGTGTCACCAAGTTGAAGAAAATAAGGGGCACTAAAAGGGAAATGCATAGCCCACATACACTCTACCTTGGTTTGCATGCCTTTCCAAGTTGAAGACAATAAGGGGCACTAAAAAGGAAATGCATAGCCCACAAACGCTCTACCTTGGAAAGTGTTATTAATTAATTAATTAATTATTTTATGGGTCCCTCACTTTTTTTGAGAAATGTTTCATTTCTCTTAGGATTCTAGGGTGATATTTTATTGCCTGATGTTTTTTATAGGGAACCTCCGAGCCTAGTGGCCCCTTCTTCCCATGAAATGAGGTACATGCCTTTCTTGGGTCAATAATCCCGAAGATCTAAAAGATGGGGAAACAAAGGGGAAGAAGTGATGAAAGGTGGAAAGTATGAGCGAGAACAATACAATGACCCCTCAAGGAGACCCCTTGGTAGCAACCCTTTCCCCGAAGGTGTCCAATTACTAGGAAATCATGACACTCACTAAGGTGAAATAGGGGAAAAAGCATAATTTCCAAGAAAATGTTTTCAAAATCAAGAAAGGATCCTTAAAAACATGTTCAAATTCTCCAAATATTAAAATGATTCTTACCATGATACCAAACTTGTTATCTCATGAAGCAAGACCTGTTGACCTATATGGGCCATGTTGGGTGTGGTGGATTGTGCTTCCCTCAATCAAATGGTGATGTGTGGTATGATAGGGGCCCCTTCCTACTCTTGTGCCTCTTAGTACTCCATGTATGCAACTTGAGGGCCTCGAGATATCATCTCTTTAGTTATCCCTAGGAATGGGGGATAACAAGGCTTTGATAGGGAAACTTAAAATTCTTTGTGTCTATGTCCTCTGAGGTGTCCCTGTGCCACCTGTTGGATTTTTTACAAGAATCCTAGTCCTAATCTCACTAGTATGCCACTCAGGGTTTATATGATAGACATTGTTTTTTTCTCCTTTTTCTAAGAGCGGGATTGGGGACATAGGTGGAAGGGAATTTTCCTTGGGTGAATCCCATGCTCATGGTTCTATTGAGGGGAAATACCCCTTACCTCAAACTCAAAAAAAAATGAGGGAGAGAGAGTTTGGGTGATTTGAGTCATAGAGATCTTGCACACTAGAAAATTTTCATTGTGTTGACTAAGAAGAAAAAATGGGTAGGGGGGAAATAAGGTCATATTGATTATATCTTAAAAAAAACCAATGGATGAGAGAAATGGAGGGTCATAACTTGATCATATATGCTTACTTTTCAATAAGTGAGTGGATTCTTGTGGGTATGGAAGCTAGTGTTCACTCGACATGTCATGAGGGGCACTTCAAATCCACTCCAAGAGGACAATGAAAACCCTGACTGTAATGATGTTGAATGAGGGGAAAACAGGGGTTTATAAGCAAAAAATGACCAATGTGCATTAAAATACAAAAGGAATGGTTGTACAAAAGTTTAAATGTGACAACTCACCTCACATGTGTGAAATCAATGAAGTGGGGATGCGGGAAATTCATCGTTGTCAAAGAAAATTGTTTGAAAACGTTATGTGACCGAGAAAAAAGAATTTTCTCAGTGATGTATTGGCAAGGAAAAAAAAATTCTCAGCGATACATCGACGGATTTTTTTTTTCTTGAGAGATACATTGGTGAATTTGTTTTTTCTTAGCGATGTATTAATGAGGAAAAATATTTTCTTTAGTGATATGTTAGAGAAGAAAACATTTTTTTCAGTGATACATCAGTGAGAAGTTTTTTTTCCTCAACGATACATGGTGTTTTGCTGCAAAAAAATATTCTTTTGGGAGAAGTGTTGATGAAGGAAGTTTAATTCGAGTGAAGTATCGCTGTAGAAAATAATGCATGTCAGTGATATGTCACCAAAGAAAAATATATTTGGAGTGATTTATCAGTTATCAAGAAAATGATCTCGAGCGATAACGATTCCTTTTGGTGTTGAAAAATATTTTGGTCTGTGATCAAGGACGTATCAACACCAAAAGATATTTTGGCTAGAGATAAAGGTTATACCAATGGAGGTAAAAAATTAGAAGAAAAGTATTTTGGAGGGTGATTTCATTTAAAGATAAGGATAATTTAGTATTGGTTCTTTTAGACAGACTTGCAAGATAAAATAGCCTAGATAGAGGAAAAATATACCATGAAAATTGAACAAAAGGAGGGACCCCCTAATATTTCAACTTGACAAGGATTGAAGTTTAGAGAAATAATAGAAAAATGGGGAAGGGGCACAACAATTGGTGACACACTAGATGGATCCATGAATCTCTACACCATAGGTTGTCAAGAAAAAAATTAGTTCAAGAAACATAAATTGTTTTACCTCAAAGGAGTGCTAAAGCTAGGATTAGCAGGTCCCACTAAACAAATAACTAGAGACAAGATGAATGGGAGTTCATACCTAGTCTGAATGGATCATTGGTTAAATTCCCAAGGCACCATATAAATTTCATTTCCTTAGACTTAGTGCTTCCCTAGAGGTGAGTGTCGTATCAGAGGGTACTTATACACCAAGAATGTTGAAAGTTCATGCCAATTTTTTCAGTTTTCTAATATCGTCTCACTGCTAGTGAGCATCCATAGCCTTGATGGAGTCACTTAGATATAATAGGACTTTCTCCACTACCAATGGGCATCCATAACCCCGAAAAAGGTACCTTCTTGTACCACATGATTTGAAATGCATTTCCCAAGCCTTCACCTTTAAACATGTTTTCCTCTTTTCTTGTATTTATCATTATAGGGAAGTGGATGGGGGATTTCAATATTCCTTTAAAGGCATGCTGGATGATACTTGTTTTTGAGATTTTATTAGATATACCATCTTTATAGATGATCTATTTCCTTATGCATAATACCTTGGAAACTCCATATGATTCTCGGTCTAAACATCAACGTTTAATTAAGTGTGAGTGAGTAGAGCATTTGAAGGTAACAATTTATCTATACATGACCAAATATGAGATGTTTATGCTTGTCCACTACTTAAGCAATGTTCCTCTACATATTCTAGCCCTTAGATATAAAAATAATGTAACCAATAACACAAAAGGAACTAATGATTTGTCTTTAGAGTTAGGAATATATATCCATGATCCTGAGCCATGATGTGCCATATCATTGAAATAATAAGATGTTATAAATAATGATTTATTTATGAAGGAAAACAATTTGTGGGAATCTGGAGGAAATGATCTACAAAGAGGAAGTCCAAACTAAGAAAAGAAAAAAGGAATGACTCAAATCAAACAAATAAAACCAAACTGAAATGAAACAAAGTAGCAATGAAATGAGAAGAATAAGTAAATATGGAAAGATAAAAATGAGAAACAATAGATCAATTATTTATGTACAAGTCAGTTGTCCAAGGACAACTAAATAAAGTATTTTTTCAATACTTGGCCATTGATAGGAAGGAGGTATAATTCTCCTTCTAGATTTTGCATTGATATGTTCCTACACCAAGTTTCTCCTTAACCAAGTAAGGACCAAGCCATATTTGTTGGAATTTGGAATGTTTCCCTTTGTCTTCATGTGGCTTATCCCATTTTAGAACCAAATCTCCCACTTGGAAATTCTTGTCTTTGAAAAACTTTTTATCGAACCATCTTTTGATAGTCCATTGATGAACACCATTTTTTTCTTTCCTTTCCCTCTCTCTTATGCTAGCTTAAGTATAGTTTTAAAACTCCTTTGGATAATAGGAAAATTGTGCGCTCGTGATTTTTGAGACAATTGAAGGGAAGGAAATAAAATATTTGAGGGAAGGATGGATTCTTTCTCATAAACAAGGAAATAAGAGGATCATGTTCCTATGGAGGATTTAGGTGTCACTCTATCTACCCAAAGATCATTTGGTAAGGCATTATGCTAGTTCCTTTGTTTATGAACTATGGTTCACTACATGATACATATCAAGTTTTTATTGGTGGACTTAGCCACACCATTTCCCTTGGGGTACTTGTTAGCTGCATATCGTAAAATAATCCCTTTGTTTAAAACAAACTCAATTAATTTCAAGGAAGAAAAGTATGTAGCATTATAAAAATCAAGAGTAGTGGGCACTCCAAACTTGGTAATCATATGCTTCTATGAAGTTGACCACTACTCCCTCGTTTACCTTTGTTAGTGGTATTTCTTCAGTCCATCGCATGAAGTGATCAATAATGATCATGATGTACTTATGTTGTTTCAAGGAATGAGGGTTGATCTCTCCAATGATATCTAGTCCCCATTGTTCAAATGGTTATTTAATAGTTATAGGGTGCAAAGGGATTGTCGATTTCTTTCCACATATAGCACACTTTTGGCAAACTTGACAAATCCTAGTGTGGGCATGTGCATCTTTGAATATTGTAAGCTAGTAGTATCCCTCTCTCAAAATTTTATGAGTTGTAGTTTCTCTAGAAAAATTTCCTCCTACTGGTCCATCATGTAGTTCTGAGAGAAATCTATCATCATCTTGTTTTTCAAGGAATCATAGGAGTACATTATCATAATTTCTTCTAAACAAGATGTCATTGACAAGTTGGTAGTGTGTATACATGATCCCCATGGATATCTTTTGTTTGGATTTCAAATGATTGGGCATGATGCCATGCTATAATAATTTCTTAATATCATTTTACCAAGAGTCATCAAGTGTTGGAACATAAATAACTTCATGCATGTATAATGATAGCTCATTCTCCCATCCCCCCTCATGTTGGTTTTTGGAGCCCAATGCTTTGGTTTCCAACTTGCATAGACCATGGGATTTGAAAATCATGGTAGGTTTGAATTCAAGGTCATATTCATGTATATAGGTCATTTGATTTCCTTTATTCTCTCCAAGTTCTTCCTGGATAAACAATGACCTCACTGTTGGGTGAGGCACTATCATCTTGGTGTGGTTCTTTAGTATGCAGGGACTAAATTGTTTGATGGTTTTATGGAAAACAAAATATTGTTTGTCAAGTGATGGAGAATTCAATTCTCACCCCTGTAAATCAATTCTCATGAATGAAATAAGTTTTTCATTCCCTTTCTTGTCCTTCTTGGTGATCACTATTGCAAGAGAATGATCCAAAGAAAATGTGTACAACAAAAATTATTTGGAGAAATATGGGCTTTGTAGCATTGGGGTTGTAGCTATGGAAAATTTGACTTTGTCAATTGATTCCTTCTCCATGGATGTCCATTTGAATTGGTCATCCTTCTTTATCATCTGCTAGAGGGGTTTGACTATTTTTACAAAGTCTTATATAAATGTTATTACAAAGTTTATTTTCCCAAAGAATGGTTTCATTGAATTTTTTCTATTGGGAAAAGGAATTTGCATGATGTATTTCATTCTTTCAGGATCCAAAGAAGCCCAATATTTAGAGATGACATGCCGCAATAATTTCCCTTATGAAACAATAAAGATACTATTCTTAGGATTCAAATATATACCATAATTTTTGCATCTTTCAAAAAATTGTTTTAGGTGTTATGGATGGTCTGGTATTTTCTTATAATAGACTGTCACGTCATTGAGATAAACCAAAATTCTTTTGATTGATCAAAATTTTGAAGGTCATGTACACGACACACTGGAAAGTTGCTCCCACATTTATCAAACCAAAAGGCATCCAACAATAAGAAAAAATTTCCCACTTTGTGTAGAAAGTGGTTTTTAATCGATCTAATTTGGTTGTGAGAATCTGATTGTGGCATAAGAACCCATATAATAAATATAACATCTCCGATCCTGAGACAAGTTTTAATATTTTTTCCATGGAAGGAACATGGTAGTTGTCTTTGTCATATGCCTGGTCTAAATTTCATCAATCCACATATAGTCTAATTTCCTTGGACTTATTTTTGACAAGCACTAGATTGGACACCCACATTGAAAGGGATACTTTGAATATGATTCGAACATCTAAGAGCTTCTTCAACTCCTTCTAAATGGGTGGCTCCAATGTAGGATGTGATTTCCTCAATTTCCGTTGACAAGCTTTTATCCATTCCTTGATAGGTATGATATGATGGATTTACATGTGTCGTATGTTTTTAGATCATCATATGTCCATGCAAAAACATCCTTATATATTTTGAACAATTGAGTGCAGGTGTATCTTTCTGCCTCTATGTAACATATTCCTAAATTAATGAATTTCAGATTTTTAGGGGTTCCCAAATTGATCAATGTGTGTGTCATGGTAGAGCTATTTGTTTTGGTATTCAAAATTGTTCCAATTTTTTACTGTAAGTCAAACAACTTTTCCATAGTTAGCACACTTTTTGGGACATGATTACCCATGGTATTATTTGTTTCATATTTGTACTTTTGAATATCATATTCATGTTTCTCATCATCAATGACATCATCTTTGAAAGTAATAACACTGATGAGAAAGTCCAGTATCTGTGAATCATCATTTAATACTCTAATTCATAATATTGTCTGGTATAGATGCCCTGAAAAGAAGTTCAACAACAAATCCATTATTTAATGGAATGAATCTAGATGTTGTATTATCTGACATATCATCAACATTATTTTGGGAACGAGGAATGAAAGTAATGTTAAATGAGTGAAATGAATTTATTAATATCCATACCTCTTGCTGAGAGAATTTGAGATGGGAGCCGGATAGATTGTATATAATTCTTTATCTATCTGAAAATGATTTTAGAATCACCAAAAAAATTTCAACATCATACCTTAAGGTCTATGGATTTATTCAAACCTTGGACCAGGGATTCATATTCAATTGTTTTATTGGTGCCTTCAAATTCTAGACGACAAGAGATCGATGTTTTTCACTTTTCCGAATCTATCAAGATGCATCCTACCCTGGATCCCTCTTATGACCTAAAGCCATCAAAATATAAATTATAGATGTTAGTTTCTAAAACTAAATTAGTTGAACTACTGCTAGTTGTTTCTACTATATTACAATAATTTTCATCTGTCGGAGTGTAGTGAAGGAGTTTAGATTATTTGTCTGGTTGTAATTATGATGGATGAGATACATAACATCCAAAGTCAGTTTCTAAAAAGAAATTACCCAATACTGAATGAGAAAACATGATAGGTTCATTCTAATCTTCAAGTTATGTTATGGTATGTTTCATATGGGCTTTGATGTCCACCTTTATTTGATTTTTCCTACGTTTGTATGGTAACCATAGATGGGACCAATCAGTTTCAAAGTAACCATGCAACTTTTCATACCAATCCTTGATCAACAACAAACCATATGCTTAAGGGATGTCCACAAACACAATGTCATTACCTTGCAGACTCTAGGGCCTGATGTTAATCTAATAATGGCATCTCTTAGTTCACCCATAAAGTTGACATCTTATCTATCTAATTGAACGATTTGGGTAGTGGAATTTCTAGGTACAATATTAATCTTTTGGAAGATGTAATAATAAATGACATTAGAAGAGGCACTTGAATCTACCAAACAATTGTGTACATTAATATTGAATATTTCAAAGGTTAAGAGGAAAGGAAAAGTATGACATTTAGAATGTGTCCCTATGTTGGCTGCATTAATAGTGGAATTTAACACAACTTTGTCCTTTATTTTATTTTTAGTAGTTTTGGTGTTGATGTATAAGGTTGCAGATATATTTTTTTGAGACAGAAGAGATTTGAACATATTCATGATTACATCTATTTATTGAGTAAGACTCCAGATTTCATATAAAGAAACATTTTCCTTGATATTTTTCATATCTTCTATGACATTGTATTTCATTTATTGCATAGTTGAATTTCCCAATATTTTACTTTGATGAGAAGCATTTGGTGTAGCCTTGGGTTGAGATGTATTATTCCATTCATGCATTATAGTGCGGGGTTCAACCTTCTTAGGAGAATAAATTTATTTGGTAGGGAGAGTGTTGTTCGACATAGGTCCTTTACTTCTCAGATTGTAACTTTTTGGGGCAGTATAAGTGGCTTGTGAGTCTCCCAATGATACTTCCCAAACTATCTCACCATTAGAGTCTAGTGACCAATCCAAACGGAAAAGGGAACAATTTACAGTGTTATCTCCCTCTTCAATTGTTTCTTTGGCTTCTATTTCCTAGGCTTGGTTATTAGAAATGGATTTTTGTTCCAACGATTGGTTAATGACCAGTGTAATAGAATTTATCCACTAGGGACATGTTTTCTTTAAATGATTTGTCTGATGATAAGAATAGAAATTATCCATCCCAAACTCATCCAGGTTTATATTAAGATTTGAGGCTTTAGGCAGTTTGGGTTGGTTATTTGTTTTCTTGTGGAAGGTTGAAAAGGATTATTATTTGAGGACCCTTCACTAGCATTCTTTTTCAAATCAACAACTTCATTGGATACTTTCTTTACCAGTTTAAGCACACTTTCCAAATCACTTGGATCCTTCTTTGTGGGCTTGGTTAACAACAAGGTTTTCTTGCCAATTGATTTGTTATCTCACACCCTGAGGTTACCACCTAGAGATAACATCTCATTTTCTACATCTTTGGGTTCCTCAAAATTTTCTACTAAAGTAAACTTACCAACCCTTTTAACAAACATGGAAATAGAAGTTTGCAGAGAAGAGGTGTAATATTCTACAACCAATGCTTTAGCAGGCTGGGCATTAGTAGGAAATTTATTAAGAATGGTTGTGAAGAACTAACTAAAATATTTATCTTTTTCCTTCTCCATTTTAATGGTGATTAATTCTTTGAATAGGGTCGCAACGGTTTTTCCTTCTCCAAATTTGTTTACAAAAGATCTTTCAAAAGCATCCCAACTCCTAATGGATATGAAAAGAAAATTGTAATACCATGTAGATTCTTTGTTCTCAAAGGTGTAGGGAAAATATTTGTAGACTACATATTCATACTCAACATTCATGAGCTTGATAATGAGGTAAAAATTCTTGATATTGTCTTCTAGTATGTATGACTTGTCAGGATTAAATCTAGCTAAGATATTCTTTGGGCACTTAGGTAAGTCATGCAGGGGTCCTACAAAGTTCAAATATCCCTATGACATCCATGTGGGGATACTTTTCTTGTTACGAGACATATTAAAAATTTCTTTAGCGTTCTTCTTAAATTCAGATTCAAAGTGAGAAGAAGAATGAGGTGAACTCGAAGGAGTCAGGGGTATCTTATCTAAGGGATGTGGAAAATCCTAAAGGGAAAAATCCACTAAATATTCGACAAAATTGACTAGGATGTATGACTAGGTTATAGGCTTGCGAGTATCTCGTCATCTAGGTAGTAGAGGTGCTATAGGTAACTTACCAATCTATTTTGATATGGAGCGAGTGATACATCAAATTGCTTCAATTCCAGTCTTGGGAAAAATATACAGTTCTAGTCAGAGGTTCTTGGTCTTTGAATACAGGACTCTCAAGAGCATGGGGAGCATATTCAAAGGGGATTTACAACTTGAGATTATCACCTTCAGTAGGAAAGAGATGGGAATTTCTATCACGGGTGGTATTTTTAAAGGTTTTTCTACATGAAGATCGAGGATTTCTACCAACCATACAAGTTGAAGCCCTCCTTATATCACCAAAAACCTATTGACGTGGGAAAAATTCTCTTCAATAGACAATGGTACTCCCATGTATGAAATCCCAATTAGACTTCACACCATTTGAGATAGGAGTCTTTTGTAGGATAAATCGGTAAATGCAGAGATAATCTAATCTCCCTCGATCCACCTAGATCTAGAACAAAACGAGACAGGACATGGCACTTTCCCTAAGCTTAATCATTGGATCTACTATTATATAAGAGACGAAAGACATAGCTTTTAATATCGCTTCCTTATGTCTTTGTTGTCCCTGCTTCGCTCCGGTGCTCTTGTGCTATTGATCCTGCAATGAAACACAAACCAACCAAAGTGAAAGCAACAATAATATATTCAATGAAAACTTAAACATGTGATCAATGAGTCATGTAATAAAATTAGAATGATTTTATGGGAAAGAAACATGCCACTATATTATATAATGTGGAAGAAAGATACAACCAGAGGCCTTGATGTCGTCAGGTTCCTTCCAACAGTTCCTTGCTTCCCACACACTTCTTTCTCCAAGGATTCTGAAACCATGGATCTGATAGATACTCACAATATATCTTGACAAAGAAAAGCTCAAGGCCAATCTAACCAAGCTAACAATCCCAAGCCAAAAACAACTAACTTTCTCCATGAGAACTCCTCTCCTTTTATAAGATGAAGAGGATAAGGTGAGGAGGTTAGGATGATCCCACTAAATCATGAAAGCGAGTAAGATCCAAACCATTCGGATGCCACCTCACCATAGAATATTCTCCTTCTAGAAGCATCGAGAAAATGCTCATTTTTCCCATGTACGAAGGCCACCGCACCCTAGCTATAGTGCAGTCTGCAGAAACTCCACAACCTAGCTATAGAGAAAGGTGCGGAAATCAGGCATTTCCGCACCCTGTGTATGGTGCAACCTACGAAAATCCTCCTTAATAAGGTTTTTACAAAGGAAAATGCAACTTCTTTTCTCAGGGAAAGTTCTTCTCCCTTCTTTCTTCAGGAATTCAGGCCATTGACCCCTCTGAAGGCAACAAATAGGTTTACATCATTAACGGTCATAAGGGTGATGAAAATAATGTGTAACAGAGAGCCCCCCAAAGTATGAAGTGAGAACAGAGTGATAACTGATATACTTTGTCGAGTGTGTGTAGGGAACAAGGAACAGTCGGTCGGAAATCTGGCAACAAACAAGGAAATACAGTACAATAATATATCATCACTGAGGTAGGCATTCCCATACTCAGAATACAAATGAATCAAAGCAGAAATGCTGACATGCAAAGATCCATGTCAAGTAAGATAGGTCATGGCCACAAAACATACACTATGGATCCATGCCAATATGACTCAAATCTGAACATAGCTACCAAAAATACACTGTGGATCTATGTGTGAAAGACTCAAATTTGAGCATAGCCATGAGACATACAATGTGGATCTATGCAACAGTACAAACTGAATATACTCTAATGCAACCTTAATCTATCAGAAAAGATCCAGGGTCTTCATCTCCACCACTCTATAGTACGAATCTAACCATGTGAATACATGTGTTGAAGTCGAACATGGTAGAAACCACTTGCTTACCGGTCATTAGTGTATACCGTTAACAAGTGCGAGGGAAATCACCATTAATGTCAATGAAACCCAAGGTACACTAGTACAATCCAATGAATGTGGATTAATGAGCCGAAGTCGAACACTCGACGAAATCTCCCAATCAGGGGTCAATAATGAAAACCCATTGTCAAGAGCGACAAAACCTGCCATTGTGGCATGCAAGTTCCAAGGTACCAATTAGTTTCTAAGTCTAATTACTGGATAATGATTTGAAGTCGACAGGAAAAGACTCGTCATAGGAGGGCCTTAATGTATCCCACATCAATGACACAAAACATATAACAAGATTTGAAGTAGATCAAAGTAACAAGTGATTTAGGACTGACTCAGGGATGGCCGATGCAGTAGAAGGCTTAAGGACTGTAGAAATGGCTGACACAGTAGAAGGCTTAAGGACTGGAGAAATGGCCGATGCAATAGAAGGCTTTCAGGGTTGAACTTCTCTTTGAACATATTGACGACACAACAACTGTCTTGGAAACACTGACTCAACAACAGGGATCACAGACCGATTTATAATATTATAAAGGAGTATGATCAAGAGACAAGTGGATTTTCCCAACCTAGACACAAAGTAAGTGAAAGGGTGTCATGTTCAAAGGTGACTTTTCCATAGAATACAAGCTTAGACACATTTCTTTCCCATTTTTTCCCCCACCATTTCTGGCGAGTACCTCTTTATTTTTACGCAAGCTTGAGGAGGATAAAATATGCTTGTTGATGTAATCTCATCCTTCGGACGAGTCCCTCGGAGTATGTTTAACGAACCCTAGGAAGGAGTGGTTCGGTCCAATATGGGTCTTTCGATGTTTGTTTAATGAGTCCAAAGATAGAAAACTCAGGGTTTTTTCATGTTTATGGAGTCTGAAAAACACTTAAAGAGAAATCTCTTAGTTTCTTTCTCATAAAGTAGTCTGATGACACTGTAAAAGAGATAAACTATTGCTCAAAAAATGTTTTCTTCAAATACTTTAATGAGCATGAAAAGAACAAGATCGCTCAACAATATTTTCATATTTAGAGAGTCTTAAAAGAGCTTAAAGGGAACTCCAAGGGGTTTCTTTTTCGTATAACCTTTACGAGTCTGAAAAAGTGATAAAAGTATACTCAGTTACATTCTCATTGATTTACGAGCACGAGAAAGAACAAAGACTAAGATCGGTAACTTATTTTCATGTATTTACGAGCATGAGAAAGAACAAAGACTAAGCTCGGGATTGTTTTCATTTTTACGCAAGCTTTAAAACAAAACAAAACTATGCTTGGACCTGGTTTCATTTTTACACAAGCTTGAACCAGAGGAAAATATGCTTGGAACTGGTTTCATTTTTACACAAGCTTGAACCAGAGGAAACTATGCTTGAGATAGGTGGTTTCATTTTTACACAAGCTTGAACCATAGAAAACTGTGCTTGGACTTCCCAATGCATAACACAGGGATGGTTGGTGCTTAGCCCCTAGTTTAAGAAGCTAGCGGCTCAACTTCAGCATGAAGTCCAGAGGCTGAGGAAAATTCCCCAAGCTTCATTTCATCCAACTGCAAAGGAGAATGAAATGAAGTTTCAAATACTAGATGAAGGAATTGACTCAAACAAAGAGGGGGAACAATCCGCTTCATTTTTTAACGAGCTTGACAGAGGAAAAAGAACTATGCTCAAGAATTCAGGTTCAATCCCCAGACCTTTGTTTCATTTTTTTAATGAGCTTGACATAGGAGAAGAACTGTTCTCGTAACCTATGTTTCATTTTTTAATGAGGTTGTCACAGAGATGCAAAAACTATCCTCACAGCTGGTTTCATTTTTTAACGAGCTTGAAATCATAAAATCATGCTCAAACTGGTTTCATTTTTTAATGAGCTTGAAATTAGAAAACCTATGCTCAACTCTCCCCTTGATCACGGCTTTTAAGAGGACAGTGCTCTGGAAGGACACCATGTCAAGGGACACAACTCGATCATGGCTTCCAAGAGATCTTCATTTGACGGAAGAAACACACTCGAGAAGGAACACATGTTGAGGGTCACGAGAGGGGTAAGGAGGCTGGGCTCCAATAGCCCTACTGAAGAGGTCACCATTTCAACTACCAGATCCAAGTCATTGTCATCAACAATGGATGACTTGGGAGACAATGCCACATAATTTACCTGTGGTAGGGGCGATATTGTCTGCATATCAGAACCACTAAGGGAGGTAATACAATCAGGACCAATGAATGAAAGTTGATAAATAGTCACAATTCTTCCATCGTGAGGGAAATATATCACACGAAAAAGAGTGGACACAATAGCTTTCATGGCATAGACATAATCCCGCCCAAGGAGTAAAGTGAAATCCAAGGGATCTTGGACTACCATGACATCAATAAAGACAATTTTCCCTCCCAAAGTTACAGAAAATTGAGGAATGGTCCCTAAAGGTTGACCGGTTATTCTGTTAAAAGCTAACAGATTCTGTGTAACCGACGCAAGTTGAGGACAACTCAAAGCCTGTCAAGCAATAGAGGACAAAATACTAATGGACACACCTTCATCTATCAGTGTCTGAGGAACATCTCGACCACAAACCTGCACTGTGATCTGGAAAGTAATGTGAGAGGGAAGATGAGGTCCGGTTAGCACACCCCAATCAAAATGGATGGGCTCATTACTTAGATGGGGTTCCATGGGAGAAGGAGAAATACCCCCCGACATGGTAGAGTCTGTATCAATGAGAAAAACGTGGGTAGTATAGGGTTTACTCTCGAGTGGGAGAGTAGGATCGACTGATAATGACATCAAATCGACCACTTGGGTTTCATTCTCCAAGGGGAGAATGGGGTCGACGGGTGGAAACAGATCGACCACTTAGGTTTCACTCTCTAACGGGAGAGTGGGATCAACCGAGGATGGAATCAGATCGACCACTTGGGTTTCACTCTCTAACGGGAGAGTGGGATCAATCGAAGATGGGATCGGATCGACCACTTTGTCAACTGGTTCAACTAAGGATGTGACCAGATTGATGACATGATCAACCAGACTGACCGACGAAGGGACCGGATTGATCATTCCATCAACTACATGTGGGTCGAGAGTAAGCTTGTGATAAGCAGCTAGAAGTTGAGGCTATGAAATAGTTATGTATTCCATGAATTTCAAGGCTTCTTCCATATGAGATCAAAGATAAGTTAGATGATGCCCTTTGCATAACATACATGGGAACTTGGCTCTACTTTTCTTCTTCCTAACGGGATTGTGACTAGTTGACGGGAGGTCATCAACATGTTGTTCAAAGGCTGACGACATGGGTTGGTGAGGGTGTGTAGACCATGCCTCTATAACCTTGGATAGACCAGGGCAATCCTTAAGAAGATGGCTACCCTTACAAAGCCTGCAAGGGTACTTGGGCTTACAGGTTGTTTGGGTGTTCTTGGCATCATCAACACTCCCAATATGATCAATAGTAATTGGTTTCTTTCCAACATGTCCAGTAGTGGTTGGAAATTTGGACCCTTGTTTATGTTTCTTCTTCTTATCCACCAAGTTACTAGCTTTATATCTTTCACTCAGCAAAGAAGAGGAAATGGAAGAAGACCTTTCAATTGAATAAGGTGAAGAAGATATTACTGGTGAAGAAGGTGAAGGATCAAAATGAGGTTGATTTTCTTAGGGGGAAGTGCTTACAAATGAAGCACTAACTGCATTCGAGACTACCTGAGTGGAAAACAACCATACCGGTAATCCAATTGTGAGACCTAGAAGGCTCAAAGTAGCGATGTGAGGAGGACCAATGTTTCCGTAAGAAAGAAAAAAAAAAGGTTTCCTTGGAGCATAGGTTCCTTCATTGGTCATTTCAGGAACTGACGCCATTAAAATAAAGATCCAATCTAGAGTCCATTAGGGAAAACAAACAACACACGCTAAAAATCTAGTAAGCAAGCAAGCAAACAAAACCTTCTCACAATGAGCACACTAGTTGGTGATGAAATCCAATGTCGTGGGAACAATGTAAGAAGGGGTTGAGATAGAGCGGGTGGAAAATTTACGTTGACGACCTGCTTAATGGACTTACACCCTGGTGAAAGCTCCCACACATAATCATCGATATACCCTCGAAGGAGCCTGAGTGAGTCTGGCCAACGTCGATTCCAGGTACCGTGAAGACTTGCCCCTCCACAGTCACCTCGTGTAAAGACCCTAAAGAGATAGGCCACTAAGGTTACCAACTACTACAGTGATGCTTGGGGAAACAGTCAACAGTTTGATCCACGCGTAAAGGCAGAGTATCTAGCCAAAAATCAACTTGAAAGGATTCCACTCATCCTTGTGGGTATACCTTTCAAGTGACCCCCATAATACGTGCAATCTCTACACCAAGACCAACAAAGCAAGGTGAGTAATGCTGCCAGTCTCAATGTGACCTCGTGATTGACCCTTGTGTGAGAAGGGCTTCCTAGGACAAAATGTAATAAGTGGATTTCACTTCTCCCTAGCGAAAGATTCTATGTTTGTTTTTATCTTTGGAAAGTTATCTTTCACACCTATTCCAAAGCCCTACAACTAATCTAATGTAGATTTGCTACCAGAAAATATAAAAATGTCTAATCAATTTTTACAAGCGCTTTATTTTATGGCTGTTGTTACTCAAAATAAAAATGGCGTGGACAATATGGTGTTTTGATCGACTCGAAAGTTATGTAAAGAGATGAAGATGCAATTTTTTCATTTCGATGAAAGCTATGCTACGAGAAGGAGAAAACATTTACCATTCCCAGATGTACAATGTCCCAAAATTTTACTAAACTCATCAACATCAAGATTTTCAAGAAATGAGAAAAATAGACTATACACCAATACACGATTCACGCCCCCCCCCAGCCATGAGGGGGAATTTTTTTCAGATTTTAAGACCAAAAATGCAAAGAATCATGCAATTTCACTACTTCAAATGCAAGGATGTCCCCAAAATTAATGGAAAGCTGTAACATCCCGCTCTGGCGCACTGAGAAACTTATTATTTGAGGACACTTGCTCGTAAGTGATCTGGACCTTTTTGATGTTAGACCTTTTATACTTGATTATGATGCGATTGACAGATGGCATGATGTGTTACTATTTGATGTAGACAGGTGCTATTGACTCAGTTTTATTGAGTGTGCAGGGTTTTTGGATCTTGATGATGCAGAGGCATCGATGGAACCCCCTTGGACTCCGGACTGAGTCAGGGAGTGTGCTTTTGGGTTGATATGTTTACTATGATGTTTCATTTGATTTGATGATGTGATGTTGACATTTCTGACATGATTGTTGATGATGCAGGCTGGCGATAGCTTGCCGAACAGACTCACATATGGAGTAAAGGGGCCACACACGATTTGCAGAGAGGTTGAGGGAGAGGGGTGGACAACAGCCCTGCCACCGCTTACTAGCACTCCCGCCGTGGCTCGAACTATAGGTTAACGATTACCTAGTTAGAGAGGATCCATGATGCCGTGAGGGCAGACTGTGACAGTCGCTCACGATGATTCTAAGGGGCGTGCAATAAGGTGGGGGCCTTATTCCTTAGAACCCTTAGTCTCCTACAAGTTCACCTGGCGGAGTATTGACTCCAGGGGTTATAGATGTCTACCAATCAGTCCAGTTGGCGAGTGGTACCCTTGGATCACGTGGTACATCCTGAAGGGCATGTCGCACAAAACAACTCAGTTGGCGAGTGGCACCCTTGGAGCACATGGTGCATCCTGAAGGGCACGTCGCACAAAAGAAATTCAAGAGGCGAGTGGCACCCTTGGAGCACGTGGTGCGTCCTGAAGGGCACGTCGCATTAATGGGGAGAAATGAGTCAGCCTAAATAGCCCTAAAACCTCAACACCTGAATAATTCCTTAAAACAATTCCCCTAACCTGGCGTCACCAGTTCAGAATTTGAGCCCTGTGTCCTAAAAAGAAAAAAAGAAAAAAAAAAAACATAATTCAAGAGTATACATTAAATATTCATTACCCCTATGATGATTTGCAACCTCCACCTAATCTGAGGAGTTTCCTTCCTTAATTAAATATATAAAACAATTCCTCCGTTAATTGAATCCCTAAAGTAATTCCTTACTTAATTGCACACATAAGGCCTTTCCTCATTCCCAGTAATAAGGTTGATAATGCATCTTTTAGGAAGGTACTACTTCACCCTAACATGATAATCGAAGCTTAACCATCTCCTAATGACAATGCCAAGATATTCTAGCTCACAGTAGCTCTACCATGCAAATAACATTAGAAATTTATTCCCTGCTAAGCTAGCTCTAACAATACTGGTGCTAATAATAATATTAAACCAAAAAAAAAACCCCACTTAAGCTAATGTGAGTCTTCCTAAAGTTTGTTGGGTAAAATAAAGGGATTAAAGAAATTAATTCAATTAGGGGGTGGTAAATTTGAAAAGAGGAAATTAATTAGCTAACTAAAGGGAGTTTAAAAGAAAACATATATATATTATAAATTAAAAAAAAATAAAAATAAATAAATAAATAAATAATAATAATATGAAAAATGCTTAGGCGCATTCACCTATTGAGTTTTCATAAAAAAAAGAAATAAAAAGAAATAAATAAATAAATAAAAAGGGGGGAAAAACTAAAAAGAGAGGGGATTAGGGTTTTGGGGAAAACCTAATGGGATTAGGTCAAAAAAGGAGGATAAAAGAAAGGGATGGGGGAAAAGAAGGGGACCTGCTATGAGGTATTGTTATGCTGTCAAAATTTCAACGGGACTGATTTCTTGTAGGAGTTGGGGATTCTCAGCTGACTTGAGTGGTAGCTCAGCCTTGGAGGCGAGCTGAGAAGCTAGTTGCTGTCTAGATTGTGTGTGGCCTCTTTGCGGCTCAGGGGGCTGAGGGGGAAGGAGAGTACCCCTAGCGTTTGGCTGGGAGGTACCGGTGAGTCCTCTAGAGTCGGCACAGAGCAGGATTGCATGGAGTGCACGGACAAACCTTCGGAGGAGGCGAACAGGCAAAGGTACGCCCTTCATTAGAATGAAAGACAGTGTAAATAGTTGTTAACATCTTGGATGGAGTAAAATGGCTCGGTTCTTATTCTGACTGTGTAAATTAGTTGTTTATCTTGGTGTGGACTGTTTTTAAAATAAATATATGTATATAGATATTGTGTTGGGGTTTAAACGCTGGCAAATCTAATTTCTGGCATGTATGCTATTGTTGACCGTTCAAACGAAGATGTTGTACTTTAAAACGAAACTGATTCCTGTTGAAAGAAGGATTTATGCTTTAAGGAATTCAACAAACTGTATTCGGGTCTGTCATGCGACTTGGTTTTAATGACAATGGTATTTGTTCTTTTCCCACTGGCAATTTGTTTGGATTTATGGTTGTACGTTTTTCCTATTGGGTACAGTCGTAGGGTTCTATGGAAGGCCACTGGACATTGGGGTTTATGCCCTTACAGTATTAAGACAATGGCGAAGAAGTTTATCCCCTTGTTTGATAGGGTTTTGCTCCGACCAAGACCACCGGAGGCATTTTGCTGCCTGAGAGCACCAGCCAGTTTTGGATACATTATTTATGGAAGCATCTTCTGGAGATATTTGTGTTGATGCGTATTCTCTCTTAGATCTTAGCTATTGTCGTGTTACCCTTTTGCCCTGATGAGTTAATCCCTGGTGACTAGAAATAGTTTCCGTATGTGTAGGGCAGCATTATTTTTGTAGTAAAACCCTTGCGGTACGTTAATATGTAATTGTTGGAACTCCTGTTGATGAAAAAATAAAATAAAATAAATCCTGATAGCTGGGGTACTCCGAGAACTACTCAGGAACGTTAATACTGTGTGATGGCTCAACTGCGGTGTAAAACTGCAGCGTTTTCGTCCTGGCAATGGCCTGGGGCCTTTCTTTCCTTAAGTAATTCGAGCCAGCGACCCAGCCTCTCCGCCCTGCACATTTCTTAGGCCCGGGCACGCGTCGTGCAGCTCCGCCTGATTCCTCATGGCATACCTATGCCCCTTTCATTACCCAACCGGCCTTCCCTTTTTACCTGCGCCAAGAATGGGGTCGCTAGACGACAGTGGGTGGAGGTGGCGGCCCGTTTATTAATTAGCTTCGGTGACCGGCGTGAATCCATCCAGTTTGTATAGAAATTTCTTTATGAGGCCGCGTGCTGGGCTTTTCAGATTCAGCTGTCACCATGGCCACATTTAGGACGCGTGGGTGACAATGGTAGACCTCGACCGTGCCACCTTCCAGAAGGTTAATCACACAGCTGTAACTTAACGCTTGCGACCTAGTGGCATAGCCCGACGAATAAATGCGAGCAAGCGAATCCAGAAGCCAATAATCTTATTTAACCTAAATTTCTAGTAAGTTTTATTTAGTTATATGATGAATGCCAAGGGAACAGTCGTTGGGCTATAAATTACACCTGAGTATTTACCGTAGATATCCTTATCCTGCAGGAAATATTGAATGCATTTCTGATTTCCCTTGGCCAGTAATAGTGACCGCATCCCGTGGCCAGTAATAGCACCCCCGGAAAAAAGGATTTTCCCCTTTTTCTACAACCCTTCATTATGAGGAGATTTTGTGTAATCGCTCCCTTCTTAACAGATATCGGAAGAATAACTCGGGCGTGATTTTTTCTTTCATAAATCTATTTCCATGATATAAACTAATATTAATTTATTAATAAATATTATAATATACAATACACCATAAACAAACGACATTATCATGAATAATATGTATATATAACCTCACTTCAAGTTAATTATAAAACTTCTTCGTAAATTTTTAAATATCCTCTCAGTCCCATCTTGAAAATCTATGGTGCCATCTTTTACTTTAAAACCTGTGATGGTCGATCTTGTGATTATCCGTGATCCCTTATGCGTAACTTACCGAACAAAACATATGATTACGACATTATTATTATAGTACGAGCGTAGATTCTGTTGAACCCATATTCAAGAGAATTTATCGAAAGAATTTCTAATTTATACAAGTTAAACACCTTTCCTTATTTAATTTCTTGCACACCAATTGCATTGTACCAGGATCGTCCGTACACCTTTAAAATATAATATCCTGAATTTGCTCATGATATATTGGACAGAGACATTTTTAAGTGATGGAGTTTTTACTGTTATATTTTTATTTTTATATCAATTATTAGAAATTTAGTTAAAAATTGTTGAAACTCTATTTTATTTAAGTGATTGAATTTGTATATTTGATATGGTTATTGATTATTCGTTAGTTGTCCTTTAATTAATTGTTAACTGCATTTTATTCATTTTAACTGCAAGCTGGTAATATCAATACAAGGAGGGTAGCATGTATAGTAACATTATTGTGGTTTAGTTGCTGATTGCCATGTTTTCTGTAATATAAAATGAAAGAAGGTTATCGTGATATCAATGGAAGGTTGTCATCATTATGAAATCTTATGGTAATTTTCAATATTGAAATGTCCTTGGGATTGATTCATACTCTTATATGAATGATTGTTAATTAATTGCAAGAAATTAATTGTAAGTGTAATGTATTTCTGTAATTGTTATTAAGATGGTTGATTAATGGTTAATTATTCAATTGGTAAGTAGATGCATTGTTGATTTAATGCAAAGCATTTAATTGGAATGGTAATGTTATTATATAAATGTTATTAAATGGTCACTTAATGGTTATTTATTTAATGGTTCCGCAATTGCATGGTTAATTAATTGCAATGCATTTAATTGCAATTGTAATGTTATTTATTAAATTGTTAGTAAAGGGTTATGATTAGGGGATGTTCTGGAATTTCCTTGTGAATGATATCATTAGAATGTAAGGTTATGGAAAAGGAAATATTGCTATGCTACCATTGCTAACTTATGAATGCGAGCTCCCCTTTGTTTAGGCGCAATGTTATATCATAAGAGATCATTGAAATTTTATGGTTGAAACCTAGAAATTTTTTGTAATTGTATATTATCGCATGGATTAGTCATAAAAAGGGGTAACGGGGTTATCCTATAGGGTAAAGCATATTGCAGTGTTATGGTCTTAGATAATAAGTAAAGGTTGGTAATTGTAAATTATTTGCAAGATTTGCATAACAATAAGATGTGAAGGGGTTATCAAGTATGTTAAGGGTTATTGTAGTTTTATTATGGAAAGAGTTAGATGAATTGCAAGTCTCTATTCACAATTGTAAATGCTGGCCTTGATGGTGATGTCATGGTAGTTGTGTTAGGGTGTTTTATCATCGAAACTTGAAAATGTGATATCCTCGCTTTTGGAAAAATGCTCTATAGCCTTGACATCCTAGGAACGTTAGGACATTGTTAATTGTTTACCATATTGTTGTCAAATAAATGTAATGGTAAGTTGATCATTATAAGGATGTTTAATTTTCAACCTAAAAGGGTAAGGTCCTTAACCTAAGAGCAATAATTTATTATGATTTAGCTTTAGAAATTAATCATGTGTACTCATTCTTGGTTGGGTTGATGACTCATCGACTAACAGTTTAAAGGAAGTAATCGATCTACACTTGTTGCCCTTGAGTCGAAGGTAATGTTGAGTCTTAACTAAGGGTGGGTCATTGTAGGTGTCCTTCGGACTTGCGTCTTCCATAGAGGTCGTGGTGGTCCATTGATTGTTGTAGCCTGGTATGTGAGTCAGTGTGTGCGGTTGTTGCGTGTGAAGGATCCAGTGCCGTATCAAGAGTCTCGGGCCCTTTAAAGGCAGGGTTTCCACTCTTGCGACACACCGGATGGGATGACTAGTTTCTGCCTGAGCAGTCGGCCAGGAGCCTATCTGACCTTCTCTCTCTCTGGAGCAGAGAACTAAGATTAAATGCCCTGCTTTCCTGTGCAGAAATAGTAAACCTACTACCATGGATCTTACCTTTTGTGTTCGTACGGTACCTAACCCATTATGTCGTTATGGTTGAAGTTATTGTGGGGCACCTTGTCTTGGGTGTTATTTGCTTGCAGTTACTTGTTGTGTGCCTTGCGTCTTCTTGTGGTGATCGTCGTGGTTGCGTCTTGTCAGTCGTCAGGTGGCGACGTAGAGTCCAGTGTGTCTGTTCCCCCTCCTACACGCGCGCACACACCTTAAAAAAAAATAAATTGCACCTATTATCAGCGTTGTTGTCGTAACGAGGAGGGTTGTTACATATGGTATCAGAGCCGGTTCAACCCGCGACTTGGGATCGCTATGGCTTTCGTTGACATGAGTTGGTTTTATTATACTGTTTTTGATCGAGTTGATTGTGTGTGTGAAGGTAATCATGGTTAGAGGACGCCGCGGAGGCAGACGACGGGGTGCTGGGGGAGGAGGCGTGACTCCTCTAGCTGCATCCACGCCTGAGGGGTCTAACCCCCAGGGAGGCGAGCAGGTTCTCGGATAGGAGAAGATAGCAGTTGGTGATGTTATTGGGATGGTGAGATCCTTTCAGCGCATGTCCGAGGCTCTGATCAGCCGTTTGGACAGAGGCGAGGCCAGGGCGCTGGCACCCCCTGAGGTTCTGCCGCGTGCACTGGCCGTTACAGGTAGCATTCATCGTGAACTCGAAAAGGTAAAATTTCCGAGTTCTTGGGTGCCCCAGAAGGTGCGGCCACCGAGGCATGGTTGGAAAAGATGGCGATGTGCTTCGCACTTCGCAATTATACCTCCAACATGAAGGTCCGCATGGTGGTCTTTCAACTAAAGGGGAGTGCTCTTCTATGGGGGAAGACGCTCCCACTGTAGCCGAACTTGGCCGTTGAAGACGTGTCGTGGGAACTGTTCGAGGAACGGTTCCGAGAGAGGTATCTTTCAGAGGAATTCATTAAGCATTAGCTCAATGAGTTCAACTCTTTACGACAGGGAGATCGTACGGTGCTCGAGTCCGAGGCATGTTTTATGGCGCTGCTTTGGTAAGCTCCGCACCTTAACTTTGAGAAGTTTGGGGTCATCAGGTCTTGTTGGGCCTTAACGGCAGCCTGCGTGCAAGGGGTTAAATGTTTTGATGCCTCAAACCTTGCACGACGTCATCCCGAAGGCAGTTGTTCAGGATGAGTTTAGCTTCCTGGAGGTGGCCTCGGGAGCCAAACAGAAGGTTGGAGGAAAGGTTACGGGCTGTGCCCTTAACCTGGGAGAGTTTTTCACAAGGGTCAACTTGTACGTCACGATCTTAGGATCTTGTGACGTCGTGATCGGTATGGACTGGTTGGGATCGCATGAGGCGATACTCAACTGTAAGACGAAACAAGTGAGCTTGGTCGATGATGAAGGAAAAGGACTTGTGATTGCAGGACGGAACTAGGGGCTATCCCTGAGGTTTGTCTCTTCCTTACCGTTACGGAAGAGTATGCGCAAGGGGCGTAAGCTTTATGCGATCCTCGCGCTAAACGAGAAGGGAGTAGCGGAAGGTTTAGAACACCTTCCGGTGGTGAAGGAGTTTGCGGACGTATTTCCAGAGGAGTTTCCTGGGATACCACCGGAAAGGGAACTGGAGTTTACCATAGACCAGAAACCGGGAACCGAACCGATAGAAAGAACGCCTTATCGGATGTCGACCCCGGAGTTGCAAGAGTTGAAAATGCAACTGAAGGAGTTGTTGGACCTGGGACTGATACGTCCTAGTATGTCACCGTGGGGTGCACCGGTTATGTTCATACGAAAGAAGGACGGATCATGGAGGCTTTGCATTGACCATCGTCAACTGAACAAGGCGACGATCAAGAATCAATATCCCTTACCAAGGATTGATGATCTGTTTGATCAAATGAAGGGTGCGAAGGTGTTCTCCAAGATCGATTTGCGATCTGGGTATCACCAGTTACGGATCAAGGAGGGTGACATCCCTAAGACTGCCTTTAAGACGAAATTTGGACATTACGAGTTTACTGTTTTCCATTTGGATTGACAAATGCCCCAGGGCTATTCTTGAGTTTGATGAACGGGGTGTTCCGCGAGTACCTGGACAAGTTCGTCCAAGTATTCATTGATGATATTTTGATCTACTCTCGGACAACGGAGGAGCATGACAAGCACTTGCGCTTGGTACTACAATGTCTACGAGAACACAAATTGTATGGGAAGTTGTCCAAATACTCTTTTTATCAATCGAGGATTCACTACTTAGGGCATGTCCTCTCCGACGAAGGTATCGCCGTGGATCCCACCAAGGTTGAGGCTATTATGGAATGGCCTGCGCCGATGAATGTCACAGAAGTGCATAGTTTTATGGGGTTAGCAGGATACTATCGACGGTTTGTCGAAGGGTTTTCGAAGATAGCAAATCCGATCACGGAATTGCAGAAGAAAAACAAGAAGTTTGTTTGGACAGAGAAATGCGCGGAAGCATTTCAGAGGCTTAAAGAATTGTTGACAACCGCACCAATACTAAAGGTCCCTGACATGGACGCAGAATTTTTGGTATGCACTGACGCATCCAAGGAAGGTTTAGGCGGAGTCTTGATGCAGGACGAACGAGTGATTGCTTATATTTCGAGGAAGCTAAGAAGGCATGAGGAGAACTACGCGACGCACGACTTGGAGTTACTAGCCATCGTATATGCCTTGAAGGTTTGGAGACACTACCTTGTTGGACGAAAATTTGAATTAAAGACTGATCATGGTGGACTACAACACATTTTACGCAAGGCGACCTGAATGCGCGACAACGACGTTGGTCGGAATTGCTTAGCGAATACGATTTCGAGATTACTTACTTAAAGGGAACAGTGAACCGAGTGGTGGATGCCTTGAGTCGGAGGCCATGCATCTTTTCGGTGTTACCCTTTCAGACAAATCTACGTGAGAAGATTCTCACCTTACAGCATGATGATGACTGGTACACCGAAGTCAAGGATTTTTTTGGACAAAACACGATGATGATACCACGATATGAGGGATATTCATTGGATAACGATGGGTTATTGAGGTTTAGAGGTCGGATTTACGTACCGCCTAACGACGAGTTGAGGATGTTGATCCTGAGCGAGGCTCATAGAGCAGTTTACATGGCTCACCCAGGAGTCACGAAGATGAGGGCAGACCTTAAGCCCTTATTCTTCTGGAAGGGAATGAAGGCCGACATAGTCAACTTTTTGGCTAGATGTCTCGAGTGTCAGCAGGTAAAGGCTGAACATAGACACCCGACAGGATTACTTCAACCACATGCCATTCCGGAATCGAAATGGGAAGTTATATCGATGTATTTTATTGTTGGATTGCCACTGACGGCAAGGAGACACGACTTGATTTTTGTAGTAGTAGACACTCCGACGAAGAGTTCTCACTTTATTCCCGTGCGTACGGCGTATCAGGCACCTGACATAGCTAGAGTTTTCATCAGTGAGATTGTGAGGTTGCATGGCGTGCCTAAAAAGATTATATCCGATCGAGGATCGGTGTTTACTGGACGATTTTGGATGAGTTTCCAAGAGGCCTTGGGAACCCAACTTAATTTCAGTACTGCGTATCACCAAGAGACCGACGGGCAGACCGAGCGAATGAACCAAACCTTGGAAGACATGTTGCGCATGTACGTGATGGACCAACAAAATCATTGGGAGGAATTCTTGCCTCTAGTAGAGTTCGCTTACAACAACAGTAATCAAAGCACCATAAAGATGACGCCTTATGAGTTTCTTTATGGGCAACCATGTCGGACGCCCTTGAGTTGGGATCGGCTTGAGGATAGGGTCCTGGTGGGACCGGAAGTGATCCAAGAAATGGAAGAGCAGATGCAAACCATAAGACAAGGGATTAAAGAAGCGCAGGATCGACAGAAGAGTTATGCCGATGCGCACTGAGTCGACTGTAGTTACGAGGTCGGCGATCGAGTCTTCTTGCGGGTTAAACCACATAAGAGTTTGATCAAGTTTGGAAAGGGAGCTAAACTCTCTCCTAGGTTCGTGGGACCTTTCGAGATTGTGGAGAGAAAGGGGCCCGTGGCCTATCGACTAGCCTTGTCTGATTCTTTGAGGCATATGCACGATGTTTTTCATGTATCTGTTGAGACATTATATTAGTGATCCCACCCATGTGATTGACCTGAATTCCTTGCAGGTATCGGACGAGGGAGCACTCACGGCTGAGCCAGTCCGCATCTTAGATCATCGCGTTCGACAGTTACGACATCGAACGGTAGATCAGGTCAAGGTCCAATGGGACAGTTATAGTCCACACTCGGCGACCTGGGAGGACGCAGACGATATGCGTCAGCAGTTTCCATTTTTGTTTGATAGATAGACTTATGATACTATGATACTTTTATTTCTGCATTTATACTGAGAAACTTCGGGACGAAGTTTAGACCAAGAGGGGGTGTATGTAACATCCCGCTCTGGCGCACTGAGAAACTTATTATTTGAGGACACTTGCTCGCAAGTGATCTGGACCTTTTTGATGTTAGAC
>ML777508.1:507533-518115 GCA_009831015.1 Picea engelmannii
TTTTTAAGTGATGGAGTTTTTACTGTTATATTTTTATTTTTATATCAATTATTAGAAATTTAGTTAAAAATTGTTGAAACTCTATTTTATTTAAGTGATTGAATTTGTATATTTGATATGGTTATTGATTATTCGTTAGTTGTACTTTAATTAATTGTTAATATAACTCCAATATTGTTTAACTGCATTTTATTCATTTTAACTGCAAGCTGGTAATATCAATGCAAGGAGGGTAGCATGTATAGTAACATTATTGCGGTTTAGTTGCTGATTGCCATGTTTTCTGTAATATAAAATGAAAGAAGGTTATCATGATATCAATGGAAGGTTGTCATCATTACGAAATCTTATGGTAATTTTCAATATTGAAATGTCCTTGGGATTGATTCATACTCTTATATGAATGATTGTTAATTAATTGCAATAAATTAATTGTAAGTGTAATGTATTTCTGTAATTGTTATTAAGATGATTGATTAATGGTTAATTATTCAATTGGTAAGTAGATGCATTGTTGATTTAATGCAAAGCATTTAATTGGAATGGTAATGTTATTATATAAATGTTATTAAATGGTCACTTAATGGTTATTTATTTAATGGTTCCGCAATTGCATGGTTAATTAATTGCAATGCATTTAATTGCAATTGTAATGTTATTTATTAAATTGTTAGTAAAGGGTTATGATTAGGGGATGTTCTGGAATTTCCTTGTGAATGATATCATTAGAATGTAAGGTTCTGGCAAAGGAAATATTGCTATGCTACCATTGCTAACTTATGAATGCGAGCTCCCCTTTGTTTAGGCGCAATGTTATATCATAAGAGATCATTGAAATTTTATGGTTGAAACCTAGAAAATTTTTGTAATTGTATATTATCGCACGGATTAGTCATAAAAAGGGGTAACGGGGTTATCCTGTAGGGTAAAGCATATTGCAGCGTTATGGTCTTAGATAATAAGTAAAGGTTGGTAGTTGTAAATTATTTGCAAGATTTGCATAACAATAAGATGTGAAGGGGTTATCAAGTATGTTAAGGGTTATTGTAGTTTTATTATGGAAAGAGTTAGATGAATTGCAAGTCTCTATTAACAATTGTAAATGATGGCCTTGATGGTGATGTCATGGTAGTTGTGTCAGGGTGTTTTATCGTCGAAACTTGAAAATGTGATATCCTCACTTTTGGAAAAATGCTCTATAGCCTTGACATCCTAGGAACGTTAGGACTTTGTTAATTGTTTGCCATATTATTGTCGAATAAATGTAATGGTAAGTTGATTATTATAAGGATGTTTAATTTTCAAGCTAAAAGGGTAAGGTCCTTAACCTAAGAGCAATAATTTATTATGATTTAGCTTTAGAAATTAATCATGTGTACTCATCCTTGGTTGGGTTGATGACTCATCGACTAAGGGTTTAAAGAAAGTAATTGATCTACAGTTTTTGCCCTTGAGTCGAAGGTAATGTTGAGTCTTAACTAAGGGTGGGTCATTGTAGGTGTCCTTCGGACTTGCGTCTTTCATAGAGGTCGTGGTGGTCCGTTGATTGTTGTAGCCTGGTATGTGAGTCAGTGTGTGCGGTTGTTTCGTGTGAAGGATCCAGTGCCGTATAAAGAGTCTCGGGCCCTTTAAAGGCAGGGTTTCCACTCTTGCGACACACCGGATGGGATTACTAGTTTCTGCCTGAGCAGTCGGCCAAGAGCCTATCTGAACTTCTCTCTCTCCGGAGCAAAGAACTAAGATTAAACGCCCTGCTTTCCTGTGCAGAAATAGTAAACCTACTACCATGGATCTTACCTTCTGTGTTCGTACGGTACCTAACCCAATATGTCGTTATGGTTGAATTTATTGTGGGGCGCCTTATCTTGGGTGTTATTTGCTTGCAGTTACTTGTTGTGCGCCTTGCGTCTTCTTGTGGTGATCGTCGTGGTTGCATCTTGTCAGTCGTCGGGTGGCGACGTAGAGTCCAGTGTGTCTGTTCCCCCTCCTACACGCGCGCACACACCTTAAACAAAAAAAAATTGCACCTGTTATTAGCGTTGTTGTCGTAACGAGGAGGGTTGTTACAAAAGAAAGAAAATCAAAACTTTGTTTCAAAGATAGCTAAAAGCAATAGCAAATCTATATAAAACAAAGCAACCCAAACAAATTTTCTCTTTTAACATGAATTATTCAATAAAAGAAAAATAAGTTCTTTCACCAAACAATTCTAAAGAAAAAACGATGCTTTGTAATAGAAAGACACTCAAAGGAAGAGATCAAATATTTCAAAAGAAAACAAAGAAAAAATAAGGCAAGGATGGCTGAAAGCAGATCAAATTTTTTTCAAGCAGACTGTAATCAGACCCAACAAATCACCCCAGAACCATATCACAGATTTGGGCAAGGAAAACACCATCAAAAAATCAAAATTTTCACAATTTCCGCACGCTGTAGACTAACACAGTGCGGAAATCCCTGATTTTCGCAGGCTAGAAAAGGGTAGGGTGCAGAGTTTCTGCACTGTTCTAAATAGGTAGGGTGCGGAAATCCCAAGTCGCCGCACTGTCCCTCAAAGCAGGGTGCGGAAATCAAACAGAAATGGAAAAATATAAAAAAGAAGAAGGTTTTCCAGTGAAGTTTAACAGTCAGAGAGTCAAGCTGGATCTCCCAGTGGCTCAGAAAATAGAAACCAAACAATCAAAACAAGAAAGCAAGACAAACTAGGAAAAAAATCCGTTCCCCAATGGAGTCGCCAATTTTTTTGTAGGATAAAACGGTAAATGCGGACATAAACTAATCTCCCTAGATCCACCTAGATCTAGAACAAAACAAGATAGGACATGGTGCTTTCCCTAAGCTTAATAATTGGATCTACTATTATATAAGAGACGAAAGACATACCTTTTAATATCGCTTCCTTATGTCTTTGTTGTCCCTGCTTCGCTCCGATGCTTTTGTGCTATTGATCCTGCAATGAAACACAAACTAACCAAAGTGAAAGCAACAATAATATATTCAATGAAAACTTAAACATGTGATCAAGGAGTCATGTAATAAAATGAGAATGATTTTATGGGAAAGAAATATGCCACTGTATTATATAATGTGGAAGAAAGATACAACCAGATGCCTTGATGTCATCAGGTTCCTTCCAACAGTTCCTTGCTTCCCACACACTTCTTGCTCCAAGGATTATGAAACCGTGGATCTGATAGCTACTCACAATCTATCTTGAAAAAGCAAATCTCAAGGCCTATCTAACCAAGCTAACAATCCCAAGCCAAAAACAACTAACTTTCTCCATGAGATCTCCTCTCCTTTTATAAGATAAAGAGGATAAGGTGGGGAGGTTAAGATGATCCCACTAAATCATGAAAGCGAGTAAGATCCAAACCATTTGGATGCCACCTCACCATAGAATCTTCTCCTTCTAGAAGCATCAAGAAAATTCTCGTTTTTCCCACGTACGAAGGCCGCCGCACCCTAGCTATAGTGCAGCCTGCGGAAACTCCGCAACTTAGCTATAGAGAAAGGTGCAAAAATCAAGCATTTCCACACCCTGTGTATGGTGCAACATGTAAAAATACTCCTTAATAGGGTTTTTGCAAAGGAAAATGCAACTTCTTCTCTCAGGGAAAGTTCTTCTCCCTTCTTTCTTCAGGAATTTAGGCCACTGACCCCTCTGAAGGCAACAAATAGGTTTACATCATTAACGGTCATAAGGGTGAAAAAAATAATGTGTAACAGAGTCCCATACAGGATCTAGCCTGGCTGCCATTACTGCGATAAATGGGTATGAGTGGTTATGATATGTAGATATGAAAAGGATGCAATATGAACTAAAGATAAATGCATAAACCGATTCTATTATAATCTATACTAGCTAGGAGTGAAGTACCTCATAAATGAATAGACAATAAAACACCAACTCCTGCATACACTCTTAAAAAATTAGCTTCCAAAGAGGGACAAGTATTAATGATATATGAATAAATAAAATGATAATATTAGTACACAACACTTAACTTATTGAGAACTATCTATTCATCATCTTAGAACAATAATATTGGAAAATAAATATAGTACAAAGCTAAAACATCCACACAAGAGAAGTCTATAAAGTGAGTAGTATGAACTTGAAATATTCACAGTGATCTTGAATAAATTGGAAATAGTTCACATCCAAAAGTATCATAAATACCAGACTTCCCTCTCCTCCAAAATAGCCACAAGGGCTTCTTGCTATTTATATTTTAGAAATAGTTCCACAAATCACAAAAATGTAAGATCCCCTTCAAAGTGGGTATTGCTATATATATCTAATTTTTCAATTGTTTCGCGGGACTTCTCAAATTCCCATTGGCAGTTACAAGTCTTGGTTTTCCCTCATCTTTGTCCCTAACATAAGCTGCCCACAATTCATGATAGCTGGAAATCAATATCACCCTAGTGACAAACATACTTTCTAGAGTGATTTTGTACACTTTTGAGTCTTGGGACAAAGTATTCATGTCCTTCTTCAATGTGAGATATAAAGAGCTTATTAAGTTTTGTTCCTTTGAAGGGACCACTAAATGTTCCCTCATTATGGAATTGGTCACTATTTGAGGGATCCTTGTAGCAACTTCTCTATAATGTATGGATGCTTCCAACTCATTTTGAATCTAATCATCTGGCCTTGGCTTGCATAGAACTCCAATTTCGGGAAAGTTTCACCTGGATACAAGTCTCATGGCTATCATGTGTAGTTTCATGTAGGTGTTGAAGGAACGTTTTAAATCCCTTTCTATTTTCTCCCCAATTAGTTGGCAGTTTGAGAGATGCATAGTTTAACTGATTTTCCCTGCCATTCATCCATATATACAATAAAATAATGATACAAAAATCACACACAAGATAGATAGGCGTTGGATGGAGGACGGCCTCACCAACAACTTGGTGATTTTAAATGGGATGCTAGATGACGCAGACGTCTCCAGCGTCTGCCCATAGGATTGATTTTTCAGCTCCTTGAGACAAAGCGGCTCATTCGATTCCCTTCTGGAATCTCTGATGAAACCCAATCCACAGGTCCTTCTATGTTCTCGGCGGCCTCGCTCCAAATGACCGCTCCCTCTGCGCTTTCAACAGGAACGTGAACTTCAGATTTCGGAGTCTCTTGGTTCCTGTTGTCGAAAACCTCCGTTCTCGCGATCCATCAATTTTTGATTCACTGAAACGGCTTCAATAGTATCTAGCCCCAGGGATATCTCCTGGTCCATGTGACCACTATTCATATAACCACGGCCCTACCTCATTCGGGGCTTGTCGCAACTCGCTACTCGCGGGTTCGCGCGCCTAAATTCTCGACTCTCTCCTCTCAATCTCGCGATATCCGAATCCGCGATAAGGGTATAGCTCCCTTGCTGTCAGCGCCTTTCACGCATGGCCACTGACTAGGCTTCCCATTAGTGCCTCTCGCCTTTCGCCATTTTTCATGTCAAGAGGTTGGACTTTCGTCCCTTTATCTTACGAACCCCCGAGACACGAAAAGTCAACAGGGTGTTGACTTCCTTCAGCTCCTTCCAAAATGTGACGTGTCCGCCTATCTATTCTTCGGGCACACAACATGGTTCTGCCATGTGTCGCTCGTGCCTGTCTTCAGCACTTCGTGATTTGTCTCACCAAGTGACACTTCCTTCGTATCCCCAACACCCGAGTGTCGAGATCCTGAACTTCTCAATACTCCCTGTCGCAACTCACAACTTCTGATGTTGAGACAAGGTCCTCTCAACCTCCGATCCCCCGAAACACCGAAATACGATGGGACTCTGATCCAATGGTCCTCCTGTGACCCAGATCCAATGACTATCCTTCTTCCTCACTCCTCGCGTCTTCGCGACTTGGAGTACCCAATGCTTGGGCTCTCACCCTGCGAACTTCCGAGTTTGAGAGATCTCTCGATCTCTTCCACCTGTCCTCCTCAGATGGACGGATCCTGGTCTTCTCGTCACTTCACCGCTTCTCATGTCCTCGTGCTTTGCGACCCTTGACACCAAGTTCTCAGCCCTTCTACTCAAGAAATCCCGACATGCGATGTGCCACCTGTCCGCTTGCCGACTCCTGTGGCCCCACACTGTTCTCGTAGTCGTCGGGATATCGTGTGTCGCAATTTTGCGACTCCCTTTGAAATATTACAGAACTTCAATCCCCGAAACCCTAATATGCGAATCCACGAGCAAATTCGGTGGTCCTTTTATGACTCGGATCAACGGCCCTGCCCCCTCCTGAGTTTTTAACCTCTCGGGGATACTTGCAGTATCTCCCCTACACCTCCTTGAGATCTGACGACTCATGGGATATCGCGAATCCTCCTCAGAGGATACCAACCATCTGTTCTTGTGCGCTCCTCCTGCTCCTTCCTGGATGTGAGAAATCCGACGATCCAAGATCTATCGGCTAATCCGACGGTTGATATTGCTCCTCCCGATATTTTGCGCGTTCTCTTCCGGCCTTGGAAGGATTTCAAAAGCCAAAGGCCTCAACCTTTGCTCCCTTTCTCTGCAAGCTCCACGAATTCAAGTCCTTGCCTCCGCATATGAAAATGTTGTCTCTCCTGAGCTTCTCAAACACTCAGACCCCTAAGGGATTTTGTCTTTCTTCCCTTCTCCCTCAGATGGAGAAACTAGATGCCCTCCTGGCTATCCTCTGCCTTAAGAAACTCCTTGTTGAATCTACAGGGTGTTCAGCAACCCTGTGAAGATCCCTTAGTGGATTATTCTTCAAGTCACATAACTCAAAAGAGTTCTCTTCTCCCTGTGCCTGTCTGCAATATGTCTCAATGCCCTCCTGGCAGAGTATCTTCTCAGAACTTCCAGCAATTCTGTTTCCTTCTGTTCATGTATGCACCCGCTCAATTCCCACCTAGAAGAGCTCTCAGAATCCTCAGTGATTCTGTTTCTTCCTGAACTTCTCAATAGAAGTCTTCCATTGTGCCCTCCTTGCAGCTGTTCAATGCCCACTTGGTAGAGCTCCTCAGAATCCTTAGTGATTCTGGTCCTCCTTAAGAACTCACAACATATTTCTTCCTCAGCACCCTATGCCTGTGCTCAATGCCCACCTAGAAGAGCTCTACAGAACTCCTCAGAGCTTCTGTCTGCAACTGTTTTCTTCTCCCACAACCTTGCCTCCAAGGTATTCAACAACCTTGAGGTCTTTCTCCTGAGTTGTTGATTCCAGTTCTTGTGCCACAGCACGTCTTTGTCTGAACCCGCAGTATTCAGAAATGCATCCTCTGTGCACGGCTATCAGAACCCGCAGTGTTCTGTCACACCCTCCTGGTGTGAAGCCTCAAAGACCTTCACCTGAAATCAAATACACTCCTGCAAATGCATGATAACAACATACATTCATAGCATACAATGGAACACTCACAGACATTCATTCAACACAAAATACATGCAGGAAAAACTGCTCTATTTGTATTTGAATGGAAAATGCTTGTATTTACAAGGTGTTCCTGAGCATGGCTTGTAACAAGGTCTCAGCTCTTCTCTTCTGCTCTCTACTCGTAGATCATCTTCAACTACAACTTAACTACTACAAAATGAGATACAAAATCTCTTTTACCTGAGGGGGCTCTTCGAGCTCTTCCCTCCAACCTACCTACCCTATTGAATTGCATTGAATGGGCTGTCTAGTCCGCATCCGGATCTAGATCTCAGCCATACAAACATTAAAGGCCGATCTACCTAATGCCTGCACAAAGGCACGGCTTCCCAGCTCAACAGCTTAAACATTTAATTACATTCAATTCAGATTTAAATGAGGATTGCACCTCTCTCTTCAGCTTTGAATGCACGCGCTCGACGTGGCTGGCTGGCTGGCGTGGAGAGATGCTCCTGCATCACTAGAGGATATTCACACTAATAGAAAATGACCACTTGATCATCCATAAGACTATCATCCTGGTTCAAAAATATAAATTCCTTTTCCAGGATCTATGTTCTGCTGATGAAATAAGGTTGTTCCACTAGTGCATCTCCAAGTGATATTTTTTTAAGATCATCAATATCTAAGTCATTAAGAATTAGGGGTGGCACTATATCTATTTTTGACTCATCATTGTAAATGTGTTGAACTTGCACAAAATATATCTAGCTAGCAAATGGCATTCACCGTTTCCAGAGAAAATATGCGAAAAGAGAAACAAGAGAGAAAGAATGGAAGAATTCTCATTAACCAAATGAATGAATGATAATTTACACATGATATGCTCTGTATAACTCAACTAATGCGCACTGGGGGAGAAGAAAATGCACCATAGTGGTGTTCTGGAGTGATCTGGACACACACCAATAGTTACGGGAGTAAACTGCCACCTATTCTAGTCTCTCAGGAAGTATGGGAGTGAACGTCCACCTAGTCTAGTCTCTCAGGAAGTTATGGGAGTGAACTTCCACCTAGTCTGAGTTAACTAGTCTCTCAGTCTTCAGTTAACTGACTGAAACAAAGTGAAGTGAGGAGGATATTAGGGAATCATGAGTAATGTGCTAGTCTAGTGATGATCACAAGGACAATGCACATTAGTTGGTGATGATCCCAATGTTGCATGGTGATAATCCCAATGTGGCATATAGACTCCACTCAACTGATCAAACTAAAGTGTGAATTAAAGAGAATATTTTCCCTAAACTATAGGAGACTGAATAATGACTAATAAACATAGGGAAAACCTTAGGAAAAATAAAACCTAGGTGTGTGTGAAGTATCTCCAACACCCCCTATGTGTTGGAGTTTTTTCACACACACCTAGGATTTATTTTTCCTAAGGTTATTCCTTGTTTATTAGTCATAATTAGTCATTATCCAGTGTCCTATATTTTAGGGGAGAATATTCTCTTTCAGTTGACACTTCAATTTGACTAGTTGAGTTGAGTTTAGATGTTGCATTGGTTTTGTCACCATGCAACATTGGGATCATCACCAACTCACTACTCTTTGTTCAGTTAGTTAACTAAAGACTAGTTGAATAGTTAACTCAGCTAGGTGGCAGTTCACTCCCGTAACTGCCTGAGAGACTAGAATAGGTAGCAATTTACTCTTGTAAATGTTGGTATGTGTTCAGATCAATCTAGACCACCACTATGGGTCATTAGTTACTCATTTATCCTATATATATATTGTAAATTATTCACTCTTTGAGTGTGGAATACAGTTAATGAGAATTCTTCCATTCTTTCTATCTTGCTTCTTCTTTCTCAATTTCTCTCTGCAAATGTGTGTAGTATTTTCTAGCTAGATCTATTCTGTTTAGGTTCAACACATTTACATGGTATCAGAGCCGATGGACTGCTAAGAAAAATCTACACCAAATTGCTTTTGCAGGTACTGAAGATTGAAGAACACAACAAAAAGATGGATTATTCGCCAAAAATACTTCTCATGCCTCATAACTATTTGGAATGGTAGCCAAAAATTCTGCTTATGCTTAGATGCAGAGGCTTGTACCAAATAACTATGGAAATGGAAGTAGAGACTGATTCTGTCGATGAGAAAAATGATTTTCTCAATAGACAAGATATGGCCATAAGATGTATCCTCTATTTTATTTCTCTCGAAATTCTCCATCAAGTATATGATGACTCACAAGAATTCACTCCAAATGATTTATGGAGTAGATTGGAGGTTTTATTTGGGAATAAGGAAGAATGCATGCAAAATTTTGACAAGATAGAGAATGTAGAAAAGCCACTAGAATATAAATCATCTCAGTTTGAAGACCCTTCTACACAAGTATCTACACAAATTTGTATTCCAATAATTGAAGATGATGTCTACTCCATTTCAGATTTGTTTTCTAAAATTCATGTGGAAGATATATGGCATGCATCTCAGGAGTCACATGCAGACAGGTTTCCATGCGCAAAACATGCATCTCAAGAGACAAAAAGGGATCCGCACACATCAGACTCAATTATGATATTTTCTGAGCACGATTTGCAGAAAAAAATTATATATTTGAATGCCTCTCGGGAAAATATCCAATTTCAAAAAAACAATCGTCCGAAACAGAGTCTGGAAAGTGAATTTATGATCATTTCAAAATCAACAAAATTTCAGCATTTTTCTAGAAAAGGCCGCACGGTTTTCAAAATTTCATCCAAAATTTATTTGGATATTATTCATTACAAGAAGATAAAGTGGATATGTGTGGAAATATAAATGATGCATATACTTCATCAGATCCATGCAAACATATACATCTTCAACAAAATCTTCAAAGAGCACAAACTTGTACAGTTACAGGGTCTTCTTGGAGTGAAGGACATGGTTGCTTAACAATTGCCTTTTGTTCCTTATCATTTTTTATTTTATGCATTGTAATTTGAGGGGGGGTTTTGTTCCCATGAGATTTTCCCTCTTTCCTCATTTAGTTTAGTGTATCTTTTGTATTTGGGTGCCTAACACGGCCTCGTAGCCGGGATCCATTCTTTATTTTCACCATAGTGATGTTCAGGGGGGGGGGGTGTTGGAGTTATTTCACACACACCTAGGATTTATTTTTCCTAAGGTTATTCCTTGTTTATTAGTCATAATTAGTCATTATCCAGTCTCCTAT
>ML777508.1:518165-541669 GCA_009831015.1 Picea engelmannii
TTGGTTTTGTCACCATGCAACATTGGGATCATCACCAACTCACTACTCTTTGTTCAGTTAGTTAACTAAAGACTAGTTGACTAGTTAACTCAACTAGGTGGCAGTTCACTCCCGTAACTGCCTGAGAGACTAGACTAGGTGGCAGTTTACTCTTGTAACTATTGGTGTGTGTCCAAATCATTCTAGACCACCACTATGGCTCATTAGTTACTCATTTATCCTATATTTATTGTAAATTATTCACTCTTTGAGTGTGGAATACGGTTAATGAGAATTCTACCATTCTTTCTATCTTTCTTCTTCTTTCTCAATTTCTCTTTGCAAATGTGTGTAGTATTTTCTAGCTAGATCTATTTTGTGCAGGTTCAATACATTTACACTATGAACATCACTATGGTGAAAATAAATAATGGGCCTCGTCAATGAGGCCATGTTAGGTACCCAAATACAAAAGATACACTGAAATAAAAGAGGAAAGAGGGAAAACCTCATGGGAAACCCCCCCCTCAAAGTACAATGTATGTAAAAAGAAGAACTGATAGTTTCTAGGAAACTGTGTCCTTCACTCCAAGACGATTGCACAGAGAATGGAACTTTTGTTTAGTGAAGGTATTGGTGAATATGTCTGCAGTATGTTCTGCTGAAGGACATAACTGCAGGTCGATGATCCACTCGTGTACTAAGTCCTGGATGTAGTGCATGTGGGTCTCAATGTGCTTCATCCGCTACCTTTGAACTGAATCTCTACAGAACTTTAGAGTGCTTTGGTTGTCACACCAGATGATAATCGACCGATGAAACTGAATGCCCAACTTAGTGAGAAAATATTGTAACCACATAGCCTGAATGGTTATGTTAACAACCCCTCTATACTATGCCTTGGTTGAATATAGAGAAATAACATCCTGCTTCTTGCTCGACCAATAGATAGGCCAGGAGCCAAGACTGAGTGAGTAACCAGATGTAGGCTTGCAATCAATGTTATATCCACCCCAATCATAATCAATGAACCCGATGAGGTCCAATGTAGAGTCTACTGCATAGTGAATCCAAAAGGTGATGGTTCTCTATATGTATAGAAGGATACTCTTTGCATCCTTCCAAAGAGTTCATGCGGATCCTGCTTGAACCTGGAGACTACTCCAATTGCATAGGATAGGTGTGGTATGGAGTGTGTGAGATACAACAAGCTCCCCACTAGTTGTTTATACAGTGTGTTGTCAACTAGTGGAGTGTCCCTGCCATCCTTAAGGTTGACTCCTGATAGGAAAGGAGTAGGGGTAGACTTGCAGTCTGTCATGTGAAATCTCTCAAGGAAATCTCATGCATACTTGGCCTAAGACAGTTTGATGCCTAATGAATCTTGATTGATATCAAGTCCAAGGAAGAAATGTAGTGGACCCATGTCCGTCATCAAGAACCTATCATGCATAATCCTCTTGACTGCAAAAATCGATGAAGTCGAGCAACCAGTGATAAGAAAATCATCAACATACAGAACTAAGAGTAGAAGTGAATCAGCCATCCCGAGCATGTGAAAATTCTGGGTTGACTTATAACATACAAAGTTCTATGAAATAAGGTAGGAATCCATCTTGGCATACCATGCCCTCGGGGCCTGCTTGAGGGCATAAATAGACTTCTTCAGTTGACAGACCAAAGATGAATCCTGCACAAATCCCTGGGGTTGCTCCATATAGATCTCCTCAGAGAGATCACCATGAAGAAATGCATTCTTCACGTCCATCTGATGGAATTCCCATCCCTTGGATTCTGCAATGGCAAGTTCCAAATGTATGGAATCCATCTTTTCTACTGGAGTAAATGTCTCATCATAGTCAATGCCATGCACCTGTTGAAAGCCTTTGGAAACTAGTCTGGATTTGTATCTGCTAACATTTCCATTTGCTACACTCTTGGTCCTATATAACCATATACACCTGACAATTTTCCTTCCTGAAGGAAGGGGAACCATATCCCAAGTCTAGTTCTTGAGGAGGGAGTTGTACTCCTTTTGCATGGTGGATTCCCAAAATGGATTCCCAGTAGCCTCGCCATAGGACTGTGGATATGAATATTGAACCAAAAAAATAGTCATGGGTGGCATCGGTTCAGTGGAAGTGAGTGCAATAAGAGGCTCTTCGAAATCATATCAAGTCCTCCTAGTATCAGCTGGATCCCCAACAAGATCTCCTACATCCTGAAGAGTAGGCTTGGCCAACTTGGGCCTCTCCTCTGGCTCTGCATCTACATCTACATGCACTTAATCTGTGTCTAAATGTACTGACTCTATATCTTGATCATCTGAATCTTCTAAATCAAAACTCTCATTTGAAGAAGGTTCGGTATGCGCATGCTCATTATCTCTGACAGGTGGAAGTACAAAAGTGCCTGCATGTGGTTGCTGAGGTGCATGTGAGACACTTTCCTTGAATTGGACACTACGCTCAATGATGAGCCGATATGAGGAAAGATCAATGAATCTGTATCCCTTCACATCGTCGAGGTATCCAACAAAGATACACTATGTTCTTTGTGGATCAAGTGCCTTCCTCTTCTCAGAGGGAATCCTGTCCCATGCATGTGAATTGAATATACTAAAGTGGGTCACTTCTAGTTTGAGGCAACTCCAAGCCTCATAGGGGGTCTTATCCTTGATATATCTATGGGGAGATATGTTTTGGATGTAGGTTACACAATTAAGTTCTTCAACCCATAATATCTGTGGAAGTGAGTTTGCATGTATCATGCAAGATGGCATCTCTTTTAGAGATCTATTTTTTCGCTCAACAACTTTGCTTTGTTGCAGAGTATAAGGAATCATGTGTTGCAATTGAATCCTGGCCTCATGAAAAATATTATGTATCTCATGGTTGAAATACTCTCCCCTGTTATCTCTTCAGAGGGCTTTGATTTTATATCCTTCCTGTGTCTCAACAAGGGATTTGAAATCTTTGAGGTGTTGAAAGACCTCTGATTTTTGTCTGAGAAAGAAAATCCATGTGAATCATGAGACATCATCAACAAAAATGAGCACGTACCTTGATTTACTGATTGATGGATGTAGAAAAGGGCCCATGAGGTCACTATGGATCAGATCTAAAGCAAAGGAAGCCTTTTGAGTCTTTCCTTTGTCAAATTTCTCTTGAGGGTGTTTTCCAAGACCACATCCTTCAAAAATTCCTTTGGAGAAGTGGATGTCAAGTAGACCATCAACCATTCCCTACTTGCTAATTTGTTGCATGTATATGAAATTTAAATTCCCAAACATTTTGTTCCATATCTACCTACTTTCATCAGCATGGGTAACTAATAATGCAGAATTTGGTTCAATAAATTTAGAAAATGTGTAGTCTAGATTGATGATTTACCTCACTCGTAGCAACCATGGAATTGTTTTGCATGTCATAGATATCCACTGCATTAGGTGTGAATGTGAATATCTTTCCAATGCCATAGTTTTTCATCTAATACATGGAGGGAATATTGACATGATTTTTGGGAGAATGTAGCACATTCTTGAAGCTTCCGTTGGTGAGTTCAATTCTTCCTTTGTTGGTGACCTCGATTGGAGAGTTTTCCCCCATTAGAATAGGAGGACCTTTTTTGTGCATCCAATGAAGAATATAATTATTTTGTGGCTTCCATGTGGTGTGATGTACCTGAATCTATGATCCAAGAATCAGGATAGGAGTTGTTAGCAATCAAAGCATGGCTAGAATTTCCTTTCTTGGGATTTTGATCTTCTAGCTTCTTCTTCTTGGCACCCTTGGGGATGCGATCTCCAAGGTTGTTTTGATGAAGTATTTGGGCCATTTTATCTATCTGTTTTTTCATAAATGTGGATTCTAGATGAAATCATTTATGGAAGTAAGTGCATTTCTCCCCTTTTCTTCCCTTTATACCCTTGGATCCGGAGGCATCGTTGAAGGGTTTTGAGTACCCTTTCTTCTTTGGATTTGCATGTGATTTCCTTTTTTCTTTGTATTTATATTTATGATATTGATGATCTCTACCATATTGCATAGTAAATGCATGCACCTTTGGGCCTTTGATTTTTCCCCTATTGATGAGATTGTTCTGCTCTTGTGTCAGAGACTCGATAAAAGCCTCAAGAGAGGGAATCGTCTAGGTGGCTCCAGAGGTGAGCCTAAAAGAATGAAATGTAGATACAAAAACTGAGTATTCCGAACCAATTTTGGAGAGAATGGTAAGAACCATTTGTTTCTCATCATATTTATCAACCCCGCAAGCCTTGAGTTGTGACAAAAAATCCTTATATTTGGTAAAGAAATCTTGGAGATTGTCGAAGGTTTTTGGATCCAAAGTGAGAAATTCCACCTGGAGCATATGTCCCCTCATCTCGTCATGTTTTCCAAAAATCCCTTCCATGGTGGTCCAAGCTTCAATGGGGGTTTTACAGGAGGATATGTGAAAGATGAGTTCAAGAGAAATGAGACTACAAATAGTTCCAAACGCTTCATCCATTCAATTTAGATACTTGGATTTTTCTATGGCTGATGTTGGTTTGGTTTCTGTGTTCATGGTTAACCTCTATAATCCTCTGCCTCCAAGATGCATTATCATATTCTCCTTCCATGAAAATAAATTATATGGTGTAAGAATGAATTCTTTTGGAAATTCCATTTTTCCACTGTCTTCAATCTTCGGTACCTGCAAAAATATTTTGGTGTGTATTTTCCCTAGCAGTCCATCGGCTCTGATACCATGTAAATGTGTTGAACCTACACATAATATATCTAGCTATCAAACGACATACATAGTTTGCAGAGAAAATATGAGAAAATAGAAACAACATAGAAAGAATGGAAGAATTCTCATCAACCAAATGAATGAATAATAATTTACACATGATATACTATGTATAACTCAAATAATGCACGCTGAGGGAGAATCCAATGTGAAATAGTGGTGGTATAGAGTGATATGGACACACACCAATAATTACAGGAGTAAACTGCCACCTAGTCTAGTCTCTCAGGCAGTTAGGGGAGTGAACTACCACCTAGTCTGAGTTAACTAGTCTCTCAGTCTTCATTTAATTGACTGAAACAAAGTGAAGTGAGGAGGAGATCAGGTAATCATGAGTAATGCACTAGTATGGTGATGATCCCAAGGACATTTCACATTAGCGGGTGATGATCCCAATGCTGCATGGTGATAATCCCAATGTGACATCTAGACTCCACTCAACTGATCAAACTGAAGTGTGAACTGAAGAGAATATTCTCCCTAAACTATATGAGACTGAATAATGACTAATAAACATAGGGAAAACCTTAGGAAAAATAAATCCTAGGTGTGTGTGAATTATATCCAACAATAATTAGAAACTCATACACATCATAAACAAGTCCAATGTTGTATACGGCTTCCTATGTGAATGTAGAAATCTAAACATCTCTTTCTACCACTTTGTCTTTTTCTTCAAAAGATAATTGCATGTGTTTTTCAATCATAATTTGATCTTCACAAGGACTTGCAACAAAAAACTCTTCATCATGTTTAAAACCATTAGAAGCATCTTGGAAGCTATCAAATGCATCTTGAGTCTTTCTATCTTGGCATAAAAAATCATCTTGATTTATATTGCTAAGAGATCCTTGAAATTCAATTTGCTCACAATAGTATTTAAAAAGGAGCTTAGCAAGATAAATTCTTTTACAATAAGAATGAAAAAAAACATGAAAATATTTGAGTCAAGAAATACTATCAGTAGGTAAATATTTGTACCATTGTTGAGCATCTCCATCCAGAGAGATCATGAACATTTTCATGAGAACATCCTCATGAAAACTACCCAATTGAAGCATGCATTCATGAAAATCTATCAGGTGTTTTGCACAGAAATCAACATCATATTCTATGAATCTTGGAAGATTGTCTGCCCAGTATTATGTACTAGGAAGAACATTAGGAAAACAAGGAACATCTGAAAAATCCAAAGGATCATACATTGTAGCGATCTTAGCAATGATGAATATTGACATTGAATCATAGTGGAGTCGCCAGCGAAATCATAGTGGAGTCCCCAGGTGAACATAAAAACAACATGTGTATGATTCTCATTCACCTTCAAGAATCATATTTGATCTTCATAAAACTCAAGGGAAAATATCTCAAACCTTCGTCTCTGACAACAGTGCCAAAAATAGTGTTGTAACTTGAGATGGTTTTCAAGTGTTTAGAAACCATACCAAAACTTATTTAAACCAACCTTAGGTCACAAGTTGTCTCTTAGACCAGAGAGGTCTCTCTCATATGATTTAAGAACGATCGCTTCCCATTGTCACTAAGCAACATTTCTAACATTAAATGCAAGATGCTAGATTTAAATAATTAAGAACAATATAAAAGAGTGGGGGCTAAGATTACAACTATCTATAAATAATAACAATAGAACTCTAGTCTCCATGCCCAATGAAAATATCGTCGATATGAAAGTTGAAAATAAATGAGGGTTTTAAATCTGATGTGATCAAAAGCCAAAATTGGATAAGACCTCGACAACGTCATGCTGGCATTGGTCTGGACACGTGGCAACTTTATACTATCCCATGTTGGTGGTGATGTGGCAGAGGGGCATGACATGTGTCACCTATTTTTTATGTGTTGTCCTATGTCTTTGGTGGATTTCGTGTGCCCACGTGGTAGCTTCTGATTGGCTTGGTGCCTAGAATGCTTCAAGATATGGAATGGATATGGATCGTCAATCAGAGGTACACCCGTCGAAGCGATTGAGGGTCAGGTCTCTATAAGAATCCATTGAGGGAGACACTGAACTAGTCTATCAGAGTGAGTTCGGTCGGAGGTGGAGTGATGAAGCTAGACGAGGGGACTTTGATGAAGGATACTCCAATTTGACATCAGCCTAAACATGTGGCACCCTTTAATTTTTCCTTGATGGCACTGATGTGGTACGCATGTGTGAAACATGTCACCCACTTTTTATTTTTTGACCTATGCATCCGGTGGGTTCCACATGTCCACATGGCAGTCGCTAGTTGGCCTTGATAATGCTCTGATGGTGGGATGATGTGACATCTGGCCGGGAGGCTTCGAGATCGATGATTAGATATGCATCGTTGATTGGTGATGCCCTATCATAGAGATTAAGGGATATGGTCCCAATAGAACTCCGACGATGGGAATCTGAGTTTTCATCCCGACTGTTGATCAGATGAACTAGAGATAATCCAAGAGTCATTGATCTAGTTGCAACCGAAAGTGAGATTTGGATAAGGTAAATATTGTCACGTTGACATTGGTTTTGACACATGGCTATTGTCTATTAGTCCACGTTGGCGTTGAGGTGGAAGATAAGATTGAAACATGTCACCCATATTTGATGTGATGACCTATTTATATGATGGGTTTCTTCTATCCATGTGGAAACTTTCTATTGGCCTGACAGGTGCCTTGTTGTCATTGACTTCTCTAGGTGTCCTTGTGGGGTTTTCTGCCTATTGAAGTCATCAAGGACACTTGACAACCAAGTATTGATTGAAGTGGGTCTAGTATGGTTAGTCTAACCAAAATCCTAGGGGCTGCAATTTATGGATGCTCGACACATCAATGATCAAGCACTTAACCTTGGTTTGGTTTCACGCCCCCCCCTTTTGTTAAATGTCGAGCACACAGAAGGGACCGTGATTAAATATAGGTCGTTGATATTTGATTAGGCCATTCCAAGAAGATACTCACCATTGGATCTCTGCTCCCATCCAAACATCATATTAAAACATGTTTATTAGTCACCTGGAGTCAAAATAACATATGGATAAAATTTGATACATGAATTACAAATAATAAGGAGATTGGGTTTGGAATAAATCCCAATATACTTTTAAAGTCGAAAATTTTTGGTATTTCAAGACAGATTGGGATTTCGATTCGATTTAGATTTTGAACATGTGAATTGGAATCAATGGGATTGGGACTTGAATGACCTTTACAATGAATGGAGATAAAACTGGACCTGAAATGGATTTGAGAGAGATAAGCAAAATTTTCCAATATTTCAAAAAATTTGGTGATATAAATTCATGTTACAACAAATCCCATAAATCTTGGTAGTAGGTATGCATCAAAGGTTCACTTGGATGCCATTCCCTCCCAGGTCAGGATAGGCATGCACCATGCATAATACTTCCAACAAATAAGATGAGATGGAAATTTGGATGCTTCCCATGGACTATGCATTTTGCAATTGATATAGACTTCTCTAGGGTGGTTGGGAGGATATATACCCAGTTGAAAAGGTTTCCCATGGTTGTGATAGAGTGGATCAGAGGGACCCACCAAAACCTAAACTTATGGACATCGAATTCTCAATACAATCTACAAAGCATGGATACTAAATATTTGTTGGAAACACTGAGAGGGGGGTGAATCAATATTTAGATAAATTAGTATTTTTGAACTTGTACATCAATCATATCATGTATTCAATTTATATCCAATAATAAATGAATACTATCCAATGAAAATGAAGAATAGTATAAGAGATACACCAATACACCATGCAAAATATATAAGAAGCAATCATGTATTATTGTTCAAAGGAAGTAATGAATTCCAAAGGTAGCTACATCTTCCAATTATATAGGGAGGGATAAACCTCCAAAAGGAAGATACAATCCTCCAATATAAAGAGAGGGTTGACCTCTCCACCCTTGCCCCTTCCTTCCACCCAAGAATATATGAGAGATAATAAAACTTTACATTAAATTATCACCATCAACCAACCATCACATAGAACCTGATAATGCTTCCTGAGACTTCTTCAACTTCTTCAATTCTTCACTTCTTGGAATACTTTGATCCTATAGATAATATTACTCAATGTATTATCTAAAACTCCTCCAAGTTTCACTCATTGAATCCTCCCAGAAAAGGAGTTATAGAGAAAATGGTAGACCTTATTCAATTCTGGTTTATTTAGGAGAGAGAACTTGTAAAGAATTCCCCGCACTCAATATTTAATATTAGATTCTGAAATTTGTACACAGGAAAATACCACCCGTACTCTTTCCAATGAAATTTGTCTCACTTCATTTGGATTCTCTATGAAGACGTTATGAATGTTTTACCTGGAACACCTGTTTATGACTAGGTTCAGGACTAGTCAAAAACCCTATCTTCCATAGAGTGTATCTCCAAATTTATAGCGAATAAAGAGATGAAATTTTTACCACAGTACCTAGATACTTATTCATAATAGCCTCTGGATTTCACCATCTGAATCGTCCTACAAAACAATTTATAGCGAAAATGGTAAGATGACCTGTAAATAACATACCTTAGAACACATCACCAAAATACTTCATCCTCCCTTGAAATTCGACTTTCTTTACTTCAGATTTCCTCATAAATTCGACTTGTATCTACTTGTTCATTAATAAACTTGTGTGTGTTGAAAAATGAATGTATAATGATATGTATTTATACCCTTTGTGTCACTTCCTTTTAACATTAGGGTCGACATGTAGTTTCTGCTTCAATTCACATTGTCATCTTCAAAAATTCATTTCTCCTCAATCATGAGGATCCACGTGATGTGCCACATACCAATGGAAGTGGAATGAATTATACTATCCATCCATGGGTGTTGTATCTGCATGTGTAATTTCCTTCATTTCTATCTACTTCAATCAACTGTGGTTTCCAAAAGCCAATGGATAGGGTTGACATCAATGACTACAACCAATGACTAGGGTTGACATCAATGACAACAACCAATATTCCAACAATCTCCCCCTTTTTAATTGATGGCAACAATCATGCTCCCCTGATAATCATGATCTGAACTTCTCTCCCCTTTTGATATCAATGGCAAATGGTAGGCTGCTCCCCCTGAACATGTGGCACTCAATAATACTTCATCCTTATTTTTGGTCTTTCGGACTTTTTATTCGTTGGAATCCTTTTGTGTGATTTATGTCTTCTCTCTCTTCTTCATGTCTAAGATGTATATGTTGTTTAGTCTCCTTGTTGCAGTTGCAACCAATGTTCCTGAGTTCTTTTCTCTGATTTTACATTTTTGGGAGTCAAACGTAAGAGTGTATCCTTGATCACATATTTTTCTGACACCGAGGAGATTATGCTTCAGATCTTCAACCAATAGGACTTTTCCTGATTTTACATTTTCACTTCCAAGATTTACAGTTCCTTTTCCAAGTATTTTGGTAGATGAGTCATCTCCAAATGCAACATTTTGATCCTTTTTCTTCAAGCTGACAAATTTGCTTTGATCTCCGGTCATATCATATGAGCACCCACTGTCTATGAATTGTTCATCTTCTTCTTTGCATTCTTTAGCGACCAATGCTATTCGACATTTTTCATTGTGTGGAATTTCTTTCCTTTTCCATGTTGTAGTTGGTATAGGGACATTTGGCATAGGATTATCTTCCTTCATCTCTCTGCAATATCATGCTTTGTGGCCAAGATTATTGCACTTGTAGCATACAATATTTTGATCCATTAATGGGTCAAATGGATTATAATTTCTTTTGACAAGTCTATGAACATTTCCATATCTACTATTTGCACCATTCATGTAGCTTGTGTAGTTATTCCTTTCATTGATTCTACAATTGATTGTATTGTGTTCAAAATTTCCACAAGTATAACAATGTCCAAGAAATACATTTTGATACCTGGGAGTAAGTGATCTTCTTTGTGGTGTGGTGCATCTCGGTTCATGATCTATTATTATGTAGTTTCCTTCATAATGATATCTTTCATACCTTATGGGAGAGGATCTTCTTGATGTCTCATTCCTTCTGAATTCTAGTCTTCTATCTTGTTGTTCAACTTGTTTTGGAGTGTTGGTTTCATCATTTTCATCTTCCTTCTCTTATTTGTTTGTCTTCAAACTATCATTGTATCCTAGTCCTGTCTTGTCGTTTGGATATCTTTAACTGCTAAGGATCTCATCTAATGTTTCAGTGTTTTTTTCAAACTTCTTGAACTTTTCTATTGTCAATAGTAGCTCCCCTTTTGTGTGATCCAATTTTGCTTTCAAATTCTGATAATCTTCTAATTGTTCCTTCAAGCTATCAACAGTCTTTTCAAGCTTGTAATTCTCTTCTTCACAACTACTCAATTCACCTTTTAGTATTATGTTTGTGTTTCTAAGCTTGCTATTTTTAGTTTCAACATGCTTCAACTTTTCAAGATTCTCATCTTATTATTCACTCTCTGCATTTTCTTTGTATCCCCAAGTTCTTCCTGGATAAACAATGACCTCACTATTGGGTGAGGCACTATCACCTTGGTGTGGTTCTTTAGTATGCAGGGACTAAATTGTTTGATGGTTTTATGGAAAACAAAAGATTGTTTGTCAAGTGCTAGAGAATTCAATTCTCGCCCCTATAAATCAATTCTCATGAATGAAATAGGTTGTTCATTCCCTTGCTTTTCTTTCTTGGTGATCACTATTGCAAGAGAATGATCTGAAGAAAATGTGTACAACAAAAAGTATTTGGAGAAATATGGGCTTTGTAGCATTGGGGTTGTACTCCCTATTGTTCCTTAGCTTTCATGAGCTTTTTGCTATCGGCTCAGTGAGTTTGGGCATCTTTCTGCAATCTTTCAATGATTTTAATCACATGCCCTTCCTTATCTATCTCTTCTCCATGCCCATTGGAGTTCGACCCTTCAACTCCCAAATGAACATCCATTCCTTTTGCTTCATTCTTTGAACTGGAAGCATTCTGTGTCTCCTCCATTTCTTTGCACTCAGTGGAAACTCTATTCGATTCTGGCACTCATTAAACTTCTGCAACAAAATGGGTAGACAACTGGAATTTGTTAGGTCATCATTCCTTAACAAATCCCACAACATTCATAAACAAATCTGATTCAAGAAAACGTTCAGTTTTCATTTTTTTTGATTCTCGTTCAATCAAGAATCCCCATAGATTTCCTCTTTCAGAGCTCTACTCTGCTAAGTTTTTGGACACTAACCCCTTTCTCTTAGTTTCTCCAACCCACAAGACCATGGGTCGTGACCAAGCGCTAGATCAATAAGTGCGCACTCGTCCTTCGACCTTCAGCTTTGGAAGATTTCCAAGCATAACACAACAGTCACTCGGAGTTCCGAGTTACTGAAATTTCACAATAGGATGGATCAATGGTCCACGTCTACCCAACATCCTATGGCTGACACTCACTATGGAACCTCAGGCATCTAAGTTCTGGGACTTTGAAAGATTTCACATCCGCACATGTCGAACCATTAATCTCCGAACACTTCCATGAAACTTTGTTGACGTCATTACGTCACATCACTTATGCTTTTCAAAATTACAGGGAAATGCAATGATGGTTTGGAGTAACCCTCCTTTCATCCCGCAATTCATCTGATGCTAACACGTAAGCCCTTGGTGAAACCGCGGTTTGGATTGCGTGACCTCTTTGGATAATTATCTTTCGTGCAACTTGGGTCCCCGTAATGTCTCCTAGCCTTTGATCTTGATGTATCGTGATCAACACAATTGTGGGTCCTCCAACCCTTAACTTCGTTACGTAACCTCGGGTCCCACTCACCATGCTCACACAAGATGCCACATGACAAAATACTAGCGACCGATATGTGGCCCATTAATATGGGTGACACTTGTTACGTTCCAAATGCCATCTCAATATTTCATGGGTTCTAAGCCCACTGACACGTGGCACACCACTTCGGCTCTTCGGGCTTAAGGGATTTCAACTCCTCTATGCTCGCTTTTGCCCGGAGAGCTTTCCCCCAGAGTTCATGATCTACTGACGCGTTTCCTCCTTCACGATCAACGGCTATGAGTGACTTTGGAACTTCAGGATTCAGGAGTTTCAAACTCACAACACTTGCCTCCTCCTGAAGTACTTCCACCGGAATTACACGATCTCTTGACGCGTGTCCTTCGCAATGTATGGTTGCGATCTACTTCAGGACTTCAGGAGTTTGTCACACTCCACACTTGAAATTCTCTGAAGTGACCTTCCTTTGCCTTCTTGGACACAGATCTAATGGTCAGGCTCTTTCCCTGTGATCTATGGTGTAGATCTTCTTCTGAAGTTTGTGCCTCAGTGCATTCCACTTCTCCCGATTGCCAAACTCGGAAAGGCTTCTAGGATAAACTTCTTGCACCTTCTCTAGATCTGATGGTTGTAAATGAATCTCCTTTTTCCCAAATAGATCCTATGACTCCAGCACCCCAAGTGTTGAGCTCTCTCTCTCCGTGGTCAAATACCATGGTGGCTGCTATTTAATTCTACCGCTACTCCTCCTGAGCTTCGTAACATGACCAAGTAATCCCTTGGCACTCAGAAACATTCTAAGGTTCGAAATCGGTTCCATCCGAACACCATTTCTACTAGAAACCTTGGGTCCAAATACCACCTATCAGACCCATCCAGGCTCAGCGTTGAAACCATGGGCTCTGATACCATATCGTAACGTCCCCGGCCATCAACCCCACTGTCGAGAAACGCTACTACGCGGAACATTCACTTATATAGTATGCATTTAAATGAAGTTAAATGACTTAACACAGAGTAAACACATAATTACTACTAAAATACATAATTAATGGAATTAATAGTAATTCATTCATTCAATGGAATACATGATAATATTACAAGTATCACAGACATGCATTTTAATTGAAATTAAACACATAATGATACTTATCTTTTAAACTGTAATACACCACCAACTATGTACAGACTTTCCATGAACCTCCCAGCCATAGACCGTGCTACTCATCACTCTTAGAAGTAGGTCACCCCCGAGCTGGGACTAAGCTCCACCAGGCAAGGGAATCCTAGGCTAGGCAAGGCCAACAAGAAGACACACAATTTATGAGGATGGATTCTCTCCCAGGAGCCACTTATGCCCACTTTTCACAGACTCTCATTCCCCACATGCCTATCCCACCCCAAGAGTATACACCTTCACTATCACCAGGACAATCCTTCGGCTGCTAAACCTCCCTTGCCTTGGGCTTCAGCAACAGGCTGGAATGAAATTCTCCGAGCTCTATGGCAGCTACAGGACCCCTTCCATGAGTTCTCACTTCCTCCACACACTCTCTCACCTGGAGAGAGTCGCTCACAGGCTTGACAACCTGCTTCTTCAACCACAACCACCTCTCTCACCTGGAGATAGTGTTGCACACATGCCTGACAACCTTCTTCTTCAGCTTTGTTCCATCATAAGGAGGACAACAATATGACTCATCAAGGAACAAATGACAGTAGCCAATCACACTCAGCCAAGGGATTGCGTGGCCACAACAACTCACAGTTATAACACACAGAGCATAGACAATTACTGTTTGCTCAGGTTTCACAGAAGACAACAACCCAAACAGTTAAGCACGAACTTGGATTTGCAGTGTGGATAAACTGGGTTCACAGGACACACAGGAGACATGGCTCAGTCCATGGGGTTTGCCGCTATTTTTCAGGGTGTGTGACAAGAAAATTATGTAGAGGTCGATGATGGAGGCCAAACGTAGAGACCAGACGAAATCCATGGGAATACACCAGTCGATCATAGAGGTCTCACAGTTTTGGTTTTCAGAGTTGTGTGAGGTATGCAACGATCATATGCAGAGGCAACATGGTTCAGACAACCAATGACAGAATGGAGGAACCCCCTCCGTCACGACTCAATTCTTGGATTAAATTGCATGTGCCTGAGCTAACACATGTCACCCATGAAGCTGCATGCACTCCATCAAGTATGTGTTCCCTTTTTCCAGGAACTTAGGATAAAAATTATGCCTTTCACACCACTTTGAAATAATAATAAATTATTATTCCCAAGGACTTAAGCCCTCAAGCTTAGCCTCTCTTCCAACCTTCAGCCTCCTCTCCCTTACCTATCCTTGTGGAAGCTTAGTCCCCCATCACTCTTTCTTCGTGGTCGGTCGGCACACAACTATGTTTATATTTTATTAATGATCTACGTAATTACATATACAAAAATCAGGCTCCTAGCCTTTAACACCTAGGATTCCCAATCGTTTCAGCAAAGACTAAGGGCCAGGCACTCTTCCAAAGACTAATGGTGCTCAACCACAGTTTTATTTGTGCTAAACTTTCCTTGATCTAGTGCTAGACCACAGCCTAACTAACAATTCTGCTGGTCTAAAGCTAGACCATAGGCCATCCAAAACAAGGAAAGTCAGTATGCAAGCCACTGAGCAACTCAAGCTTGGTATAAGATATTCATGCAGACCTCTGAGCAACTCAAGCTTGGTATAAGATATCCATGCATACCTCTGAGCAACTCAAGCTTGTTATAAGATATCCATTTTAGTTATTTATTGCTACATAAATAAATTGCTCCTTTTTAATGAATTGATGAGAACATGACCAGGTCTAGCTAAAAATAAAGCTGATTGGATTGTTTCAATTAATGAAGGACAGTGAAAAGACACATTGATGAAGTTTATAAGTAATACAGGGAAAAAACAAATGGATGAATTTCAGATTAAGTATATGGAGAAACCATATTGATGTATTTAAGAGGAAGTACCAGATCCAGTACATGGAGAAACCATAATGTTATAATTAAGAAGAATTACTCGATCCCAAAGTATTTTAAGTTGTGTTGTTGGATAAGGTTCCATTATTACATTCAACGGCACAACTTAAAACACCTTCAGTAGAGTGCAAACTCTGCCTAGATAAAACCTTTGCTCCAAATTTATTTCCAAATTGATTGCTAAAGTTTAGAAGAAGTAGAGTGAAAAAAAACAGATTGAGGAAGTTCAGAGTATGTACAGGGAAAAACCTAAGAGAAGAAAAGATTGGCCGCAACAGTATTTTATTGAAAAAAGTCATCTTCAACTTTCCCATGAAGATATTGGCTAATGGCCATGGATAAAGCCCCATTCCAGTTGTAACTTAAAGATAAAATAATGTACACAATTTTCCTGACATGTAAACAATAAATCCTTATGCATCAATGTCCATGTCCATGTCCAATATTCATATATGTTTACTGTGAAAAATTGCAATATACAAAGAACTTATCGAATATTAATATTCATATTGCAATAGAATATTAATATTCATATAAAATAGAATATTGCAATATAAAAATTGCAATATTCATATCTGTTTACTGTGAAAAATTGCAATCCATGGATGTCCATGTCCAAAGAACTTATAGAATATTAATACAAGAGAAGACAAAGATTCTAAGTTTCCTTTAATTTGAATTTTTACCTCTGTTCCTAGTGTGAGTAAAAACATGACCTCTCATCTGTGTAAATTGTTGCATTCTTAATCATCTCTCAAGGACACATCTTCATTTTTTCTACTACTGCAAATGAGTGTAATTCATACCTTGTTTTATTTTAACAATTTTGGCAATCATTTCTACATCACTTAAAATCATCTCTCAAGGGCACATCTTCATTTTTTCTACTACTGCAAATGAGTGTAATTCATACCTTGTTTTATTTTAACAGTTTTGTCAATCATTTCTACATCACTTAAAATTAAATTTAGGACTCACCTAAGGAGATATTGCCTATGTATTATATTATCATAAATTTCACTTAAAGTTACATCTTAGAAGCACTATAAAAACACATACATTGACTCTACCATTGAATTGGCCAGTCCAAGTCATGCTAACACAATATAACTAGACAGTCATTAAAGCCATTAAAACCCACCTTGTCGCATATGCTGATAGAAATTAGATAAAATAGGTGAAAGAAATTGAAATCAAAGAATATATCAACTTGCCTCATGCCAAATCTCTCCATTTATTCCCAATTCAACCTTGAGCTGCCATGCAACACTTGTTTTTATTATTTTTCCACCCAATAACAATTAACACAATTATAAACTTATTACCACCTTGGAACAATAGAGTTAGAAAAAAAAATAATGATTTTTAAGTTAACAAAATTATAAACTTATTGCCACGGTGGAACAATAGAGTTAGAAAAATAACGATTTTCAATTAAAATAAAAGATAATTTATCTATTATCTAATTTGACTATTTTTTAAGTTATTCTGGGCAACTCTTCACTGAAAATATAAAATTAAAAAAGTTTGTGAGAGCTTTGTTCTACGTGGCGATGTAAAAGAAATTGTGAGAGCTCTGTTTTACTTGGCGACGTGATAAGAGAGATGGTTAGTACTAAGCATGTACTAAGCATTTGGCCCATGAACATTATGTTCCTGATGTTGGGGTGTGATAATACTAGTACAGTCTGGTATCTCTAAGCGCAAAGAAAGCGGAGTCAATGTACAATAAATAACAACATCATGGTAAACAATAGCACCGACATCTGGCCCATGAACATTATGTTCCTCATGTTGGGGTGTGACAATACCAATACAGTCTGGCAGCTCTGAGTGCAAAGAAAGCAGAGTCAATGTACAGTAAATAACAACACCATGGTAAACAATAGCACCGTAAATAACAACACCATGGTAAAAAAAATAGCATCATTCATATTGTTGGTTATGGTGTTGTCTAAATATTCTATATTTTGATTTTTTTAGACACGACTACATAAATTTTGATGAAATTACTATTTTTCTTTGTTAAAAACCCATTTTTGAATGCAGAAAGAACGTTTAGACTATGGTTTTATGGTTTACTGTATTTGTATTTAACCGACCACACTTCAACATGTAGAGCATTTAATACTCTGTGGTCGAGAGCATATCTTCCCAATGAAAAGGAGTTGGTGACAGATTAGCATAGTCAATGTATAGTAAACAACAGTACCATACTATTGTTTATTGTATTTAACCAATCACACTTGAATATATAGAACATTTAATACTCTATGGTCTAGTGCATATCTTCCCAATGAAAATGAAGTGGTGACAGATTAGCAGAATCAATGTACAGTAAACAACAACATCATACTATTGTTTATTGTATTTAATGGACGACACTTTAAGATGTAAAGCATTTAATACTCTATGATCCAATGTATATCTTCTCAAGGTGGAGACGGGTTTGTCTAAAAGAAAATATGATACTATTGTTTATTTACATAGATATTGTACATTGTCTATGCTTTGAGAGCCGCCAGACTATGCTGGTATTTGTAAATTTTTTCACTCAGTGGCACTGTTCAGGATATCGATACCTATGGTGAATCAACCAGTATATATTAATTTTTATCATTGATATAGGAAATTTAAAGGCTTTGTTTAACTATTTTAAGTTTTATTTTTTTATTTTTTTATAGGAATGCCATTACAAAAATTTGTATTGAATAACAATTTTCTGTTATTTAAATTGCATTTCTGAATTTAGAAATGGATTCAATCTACTGAAAAACCTTTGAACATTCTAATTATAAAAAATTAATTACTTAAATATGGAGATCCAACAAATTTTCACTAGATTTTGAGTAAAATTAAACAGAAAATATCACCTAAAAAAACCAAAACATAGAACAATTAGACTACAATTAATTTAAATATGAAATTTATATTTAAATTGATTTAAGTGTTTAATGCTACAAATGACCACCACCATAGTGTTTACCCAAACATAAAAAAATTCACATGCTCGTATCAATTGCGAAATGATTTACAAGATCTCTGAATGATTTAAATTTTACTATAATTTTGATTTAAATCGTAACAATAATATAATTTTGATTTTTTTATATTATAAAGTTTAGTTTTTTACATAAACTTTAAACTTAAGAAATAAAAAGATAAATATTTAACAATAATATAATTTTGATTTTTTTATTATAAATTTTAGTTTTCAAATTAATTTATATTTGCACACCAATGTCAATACTTCCATAAGCTAAATGTATGGATAAAACAAAAGGAAGCAAAGATGGGTCTCGAAAAAAAGACTTGACAAGGTATCCATGTACAAACTCTCATAAACAGAGAAAAAGAGAAAAACACCGTAGGATAGAAACTCCTCTCCAAAAGAGAAAAAAATGCTAGTGTTGAAAATGACGTCATAGCTGAAATTGAAGAAGATCCCACAAAGATGCAAGAGCATGAGGCCTGCAGAGGTTGAAAACACCAATCAGGAAGTATGAACAAACTTTGAAGAAGAGGGCCAAGTAACTTCAAAGAACTCGGTTGAATTCTAAAGCTGAAGAGGGTTGGTGGAAGATGCATGAGAATGGAAAACACTAACAACCATCACATAAATGATTCAAAAAATAGGCATTGGTGAAGAACCATAACAAGGATTTGAACAAAAGAAAACACCATCAACCATCAAATGAGCAATGAGGCATGTGGATGTTGAAAAATCCTAAGTATGGCCAAAACTCTAAAGAGGGCAAATTAACCCCATGCTTTCAACACCATCAAAGATCCATGTAGAAATACAAATTTCAAACTCCTCAAGCAAAGAGACTGATCCTCTGAAATGAGTCCTGATACATAATGTCTGATGAGTTTCTCATGTATAGTCGACAAGAACATCATAAAATGAGTGTCATTATGGATGTCAATCCATCTCACTAGAGTGCATGGGTCAATAGTTGCTGCAACTTCCTAGTCAAAATAAGAATTAGTGCTTGATATGAGGATCACTCTTAAAAATAAATGATGTTGAAAAAAATGGTGAAGCATAAGGAATCACTCGAGGAAGCATTACACACCATCCCCCCACAATGTTGAACTGAGTGGAAAAGATGATGGCAATGGATGTCACAACTGATGAATAAAGTATTGTTTAAATAATGTAACTGCGAAGAGTATTCTTATTATTATTGTTATTTTATTCATAGGATTAATCCCCATTGTGGATTAATCATGTCGGTAATTGTATTAGGACCAAATCCCCTTTTGCGGATTGGTCATCGGACAATTGTAATAGGCAGAATAAGAAGTCAGCCCCAATAGTTATTATTGAGACCCAGAATTAAATTAAAGGTGGGTTTATCCACCTAGAGTGAGAGGTCGGCCCTGCCAGTGAAGCCCTTTCACACGTGCCAGTCTTGTATATATAGAGAGGCTAGCGCCTCACTTTATCACAAAACTCACTTGCTCATTTTCTTAAGAGGCAAGCTGCAATTACCAGTTGGAGAGAGGAGAAGAAGAGTGGTGCATATTTTGGGGAGGACTATCTGTATTGGTTTGAGTTATCTCTTGAACATTGTATTGGCAATTTATGATAAGGAAGTTTTTGCTGGGTTTTCTTCCCCTAGAGGGTTTCCCAGGATAAATGTTGTGTCTCTTGTGACTGTGTATTTCTCAGTGATCTTGTTCTTATGTTGCTCTTATCTATTGAAATGAAAAGAACTATAATAATGGCATAAACATTAACATGGTATCAGAGCCAACCTGAAGGAAACATATTTCGCAAGAGAAAAACGTCACTGTTGCAGCACCTGCAAATTAGGGTTTTTCAAAAGTAAATTTTTTCAACCCTCTAACCACGTAGAAAGTTGCACCCTCCCCCAAGGATCATTTTGGCACTTAGAGCACACTTTTTCAGTGGCTAGATCTCCTGGAAAGTGAAACCCTAGTTTCACAAAAGTATCAGAAGTACCAGAAAACCAGTACTAGAAGTACCAGAAGTACCAGAGTACCAAAAGTACCAGAAGCACCAGTCCAAAAATCTACAGATCAGATTTGACGGGGTAAAAGTTGGATTTTCTCAGATCCAAGTACACTAGGCTACTCACCTCAGCCAAGCGCACCTCCTGGTAAGGTCAAAATTTGATTTTAAGCATTTTCATTTTTTGGTCATTTTCGTAGCCTCAAGTATAAGATGTCTGCAAGCACAAAGCTTGTTGAGAAACTAGAAGGCATAGACAACTTTCGTGCCTGGAAGTATAGTATCGGTCTGATCCTTGCAGAGAATGACCTAGCAAAATTTATCAAAGAAGAAGTGGAGGAACCTGAAGATGCCGTAGAGAAAGCAAAGCATTAGAAGGACTCAATCGGGGCTCAAAGAATCATTGCAGATTCAATCAAAGACCACATGATCCCGTATGTATCATCCAAGAAAACTCCGAAGGAAATGTTTGACTCTCTAAGAAAACTATATGAAGGAAAGAACATCAATCGAAAGATGAATCTAAGATTTCAATTGAAGAATACCAAGATGCAGAAAGGAGAAATGATTCAAGAATATTTCTCCCAAATCTCAGAAATTAAAGAACAGTTAAAAGTGATTGGAGACACCATCGATGAAGACGAATTCATAATAATGTCCCTAAATGGTCTCACAAGACCTTGGGATGATTTCATCCAGTCGGTATGTGCCAGAAAGGAGAAACTTCAGTTTGAGAGGCTATGGGAAGATTGCATCCAAGAAGAGACAAGGGTAGCCAACCGTGAAGCACTACTAGCAAGGGATGATGATCAAGCCCTAGCTACTCATACAAAAGGAGGAAGAAAGAAACCCTACTTCAAAAGGGAAACTCATAGAGAGCCTCAACCATCAAACAAATTCAACAACCAAGAATATCATCCAAGAAATTTTCAGAAGAAAGGAAAACGCAAGGGACATGATCTCTCATCTATACAATGATATCATTGTGATAAGATGGGACACAAGGCGAATAATTGTCCAGTCAGAAGAGAAGAATACAAGAGGAAGCACAAAAGGCAACATGCCCACATAGTCAAAGATGAAGAACCACCTATGAAGATGATTAAGGACCATGTCTTGATCTCATCTCTCTCAGGATCTGTATCACCTAGAGAGGACACATGGCTCATTGATAATGGTGCATCAAAACATATGACGGGTAAGAAAAATACTCTCTCTTGTATTTCATAAAAGAAGTTTTCTCAGAAAGTGACTCTTGGAGATGATTATCAATATCCCATCAAGGGAATAGGAGAATCAAACTACAAGCTAGATTCAAAAAACTTAATAACAATGAAGGACATACTCTGTGTATCGGGCTTAAAGAAGAACTTACTCTCCATATCAGCTTTAGACAAGAAAGGCGATAGAGTTTCTTTCATATATGGAGAAGTTCTTATGTGGGCTAAGGGAGAAACCTTAAATGAAGCAATCGTCATCAGAAGTGAAGAAAATGGCTTATATAAGCTGAAGGGTCACCCAGAAACTGCCATGACTCATGCCATCAAAAACTCATGCGAACTTTGACATAGAAGATTGGCCCACATCAACTACAAGGCGCTACCATACATATGCAAAGCTGTCACAGGTTTACCAGAACTCAAGGTTGATCAGGAAGGCATATGCAATGGATGTGGGCAAGGGAAGAATATCAAGAACCTTTTTCCAAAAAGGGATAACAAAGCAGAAGGAGTATTGGAACTCATTCATTCATACGTGTGTGGCCCAATTCCATCATCCTCCATTAGCGGGTATGTATACTATGTATCATTTACTGATGACTATTCTCGTAAGACCTGGATATATTTCTTAAAATCTAAAGATGAAGTATTCAGTAAATTCAAGGAATTCAAAGCCTTGACAGAGAATCTTTCTGAAAGAAAGATTAAGATACTCAGATCAGATAATGAAGGAGAATATACCTCAAAAGAGTTCATGAACTTCTGCAGAGATGTTAGGATTAAGAGGGAACTCACTACTCCCTATAATCCTCAACAAAACGGTGTAGCTGAAATGAAGAACATAACAATTATGGAAGCTGTAAAGACCATGATTCACGATCAAGATCTTCCTATGTGCTTATGGGCAGAAGCAACGATGGTAGTTGTTTATGTGTAAAACAGATTATCCCATAGTGCACTTGGGTTCAAGACCCTGGAAGAAATGTTCACCGGAAAGAAGCCAGAGGTAAGCCATCTCAAAATATTTGGCTATCCAATGTTGATTCATATACTGAAAGAGAAAAGAAACAAGATGGAACCCTCCGGAAATAAGGGAATATTTGTGGGATACTATGAGGTATCCAAGGCCTTCAGAATCTACATACCTAGTCACCACCATATTGAAATCAGCAAGGACGTGACCTTTGATGAAGAAGCAACACTTAAGAAATCAAGAAGATTCCAGCTTGAAGAAATGTATGAAGAGGAACCTGTAAATCCCAGGACTACAGAATCCGTGAGGGAAGTTCCCAGAACTGCAGAACCTGTAAGGGAAGTCGTAACTTCCCATGATGAGGAGACTCCTCAAGACCATGATATAACAGAAGTTCAAGAACCTCCTCAAATGACCTTCTCCCATAAAACAAAGCCTGCTTGGGGAAGAGAGCTTATTCAAGATGGAGAGAAGTATGGTGTTCCAGAAGGAACCACGAGACAGGTGAAAAGACCAAAGCCATTCTCTAGTTACACGGCTTTGATGTGCAATCTACTTGATGAAGAACCTACATGCTTTGAAGAGGCCATTCAAAATAAGGAATGGCCAGATGCCATGACAGAGGAATACCAATCCATAATAAAGAATGATGTATGGGAAATAGTTCCCAGGCCAAAAAGTAAGGATGTGGTATCATCAAAATGGCTCTTCAAAATAAAACATGCTGCTGATGGAAGTATTGAGAAATATAAAGCAAGATTTGTC
>ML777508.1:541719-558115 GCA_009831015.1 Picea engelmannii
AAAATGGCTCTTCAAAATAAAACATGCTGCTGATGGAAGTATTGAGAAATATAAAGCAAGATTTGTCGCTCGTGGATTTTCCCAGAAGGAAGGCATTGACTATGAAGAGACATTCACTCCTGTGGCCAGATACACTTCGATCAAAACCATTATAGCGCTTGCAGCCAAGATGAAATGGAAGCTGCACCAGATGGACGTAAAGACAACTTTCCTGAATGGTGTTATCAAAGAGGAAGTGTATATAGAGAAACCCCAAGGATTTGAGGTTGAAGACATGAAGTCTCATGTCTGTCGATTGAAGAAAGTCTTATACGGATTGAAGCAAGCTCCTAGAGCTTAGTATGGCCGTATAGATAGTTTCTTGGTGAGCTTAGGCTTTACCAAGAGTAAAGCAGACTCAAATCTCTACTTCAAAATTATGGATAATGAACCAGTAATATTAATACTGTATGTGGATGACTTATTCTTAACTGGACAAGAAAAGCTCATCGCTGAATGTAAACAGAGACTTGCCACACAATTTGAAATGAAAGACCTTGGCCTAATGCATTACTTCTTAGGTCTTGAGGTATGGCAGAGTCCAGAAAGGATCTTCCTTAACCAAGGGAAGTACACGGTCGAAATATTAAAGAGATTCGACATGCTAGAATGCAAGCCCATGAATACAACCATGGAAGCGAAGCTGAAGCTGTTGGTCGATACTTCATCAGACTTGATAGATGGCACACTATACAGACTGATTATTGGATTGTTGATGTACCTGATGAACACCAGACCAGACATCTATTTTGCAGTGAACACCTTGAGTCAGTTTCTGGTAGAGCCCAGATGTGTTCACCTAGTGGCTGCAAAACATGTGATGAGGTACCTTAAAGGTACAATGGATTATGGTCTCAACTATGATGGAGATCATGACTTCACATTGAGTGGATATACTGATGCAGATTGGGCAGGAAGCATTATAGACAGAAAAAGCACTTCCGGATGCTGTTTCAGTTTGGGATCAACCATGATCTCGTGGAAAAGTAGGAAGCAATCCAGTATTTCTCTCAGCACAACGGAAGCAGAGTACATTGCCGCATGTTCTGCTAGCTGCGAAGCTATATGGCTTCGAAAGTTGTTGACTCACCTATTTGACTTGGAGATGAGAGAAACTGTGATTCTATGTGACAACCAGAGCTGCACAAAGATGACAGAGAATCCTATATTCCATGATAGGTCAAAGCACATAGAAATCCACTATCATTTCATCCGCGACATGGTACAAAGAGGAGCCTTGAAGCTCCAATACATTAGCACGGATGAACAGGTTGCTGACGTGTTGACCAATCCTTTATCTCGTGTAAAGTTTGAACACTTTCAAGATAAGCTTGGTATAGTCCGAAAGGACCCTCCTTGAAAGGGGGAGTATATATTTATTACTTGCTTATGACCTCGCTGTTAGATGTAAAGCAAGATGAGTCATTGCTTTTGACCTTGCTGTTAGACGTAAAGCATGACGTTGTGTGTTCCTTGCTTCTGACCTCGCTGTTAGACGTAAAGCAAGATGAGTCATTGCTTCTGACCTCACTGTTAGACGTAAAGCATGACACTGTGTGTTCCTTTCTTCTGACCTCACTGTTATACATAAAGCAATATGAGTCATTGCTTCTGACCTCGCTGTTAGACGTAAAGAAAGATGAGTCATTGCTTCTGACCTCGCTGTTAGACGTAAAGCATGACGTTGTGTGTTCCTTGCTTCTGACCTAGTTGTTAGACGTAAAGCAAGATGATTCCTCTCTTTTGACCTCGTTGTTAGACGTAAAGCGAGATGTTGATGTGTTCCTTGCTTCTAACCTAGTTGTTAAACGTAAAGCAAGATGATTCCTTGCTTCTGACCTCGTTGTTAGACGTAAAGCGAGATGTTGATGTGTTCCTTGCTTCTGACCTAGTTGTTAGACGTAAAGCAAGATGATTCCTTGCTTCTGACCTTGTTGTTAGACATAAAGCAATATGTGATTGACACTGAGCTACCAGCTTATCAGCTGTGACATTGAGCCAGTGTAGTATTTTGATGTGCTAGCCTAGTGCTGTGATGAGGTATCATTTTATTGATACATATTGATGGATATGATGATGGAATTCTTTCGAGAATGATGATGTTGTCGATGAAGAAAACTTTCGATGACTCGTAAATGTGTTAGCCAATGTTTCAAGATGATATTGATGATACTGTCCTCCTGATGCCACTGATGATGCATACCTCTCTCGCCCGATGTTGTTGAACAAGACCATTCTTGTTAAGGGGGAGTGTTGAAATAATGTAACTGCAAAGAGTATTCTTATTCTTATTGTTATTTTATTCATAAGATTAATCCCTGTTGTGGATTAATCATGTCCGTAATTGTATTAGGACCAAATCCCCTTTTGCGGATTGGTCATCGGACAATTGTAATAGGCAGAATAAGAAGTTGGCCCCAACAGTTATTATTGAGACCCAGAATTAAATTAAAGGTGGGTTTACCCACCCAGAGTGAGAGGTCGACCCTACCAGTGAAGCCTCTTCACACGTGCCAATCTTGTATATATAGAGAGGCTAGCGCCTCACTTTATCACAAAACTCACTTGCTCATTTTCTTAAGAGGCAAGCTACAATTACCAGTTGGAGAGAGGAGAAGAAGAGTGGTGCATCTTTTGGGGAGGACTATCTGTATTGGTTTGAGTTATCTCTTGAACATTGTATTGGCAATTTATGATAAGGAAGTTTTTGCTGGGTTTTCTTCCCCTAGAGGGTTTCGCAGGGTAAATGTTGTGTCTCTTGTGAATGTGTATTTCTCAGTGATCTTGTTCTTATGTTTCTCTTATCTATTGAAATGCAAAGAACTATAATAATGGCATAAACATTAACAAGTATGGAGTACAAGCTAAAAGGAAGAAAATATGCAAAACAACCTAAGAAAGAAACACTCCAAAATGGTGATCTCCAAGAGACTATGAAACAAGGAAGTACATGGAAACAAATGTCTAGTTACACTCCTAAAACTATTTGCACGAGTGACATAGATTGCACTACTCAAAGGTGCAGAACGAGAGGTACCATAAATAGCCATCGTGAACAACAATACTTTATATGGGTCTCGACAAACAAGGCCATTTTAGGTACCCATTTACAATAGAGGAATCCATTCTCTTAATTTTTCCAACTCTTGAAAAAACTAGAATCTCAAAGAGAAAAATGCTCTTCATAATGCCTCAAACAAGACAAAATTGGAGACTCTGTTCAAGAATTATTGCCAAAAAGAAGACCAATAACCTTCAAAATACAGTAAATTAGACCTCCAAAAAAAAAATACAAACTCCTTCACAATGTCAACAACTGATGTCTGTGGGGCAGGGCCACCGAGGAAGGAGAGAAATTCAGGGGCGATCTCCTCTTCGTCCAAAAGATATCTTTAGTAACCCTAAACGCCCCATGTGTACACTGTAGGGCACCAAGATCTTCACAAATGACCTAGGATTGAATCAATACCACCCGAGCCATAACAAAAAGGTTCCCAAGACCACCAAGGTAGCACTGCGGCCCCTAATCCTAGTGGGATTCCCATCATGGTCATATCGTCCGATCCTTGGACCTTCGATAAGCACTCCCCATAAGCCCATGATCCTGCCCACCATGTGAATGACCCCGCTACTAGTGAAGTCATAGACTCTTCTACCGAAAAGAAAATTGTTGGCATTGGAAGCGTTTAGCCAATCGGTTGGTGACCACACCCAATGCGAAACCACAAGGTAGACAAATCTTGTGAGAATCAAACTATAGATAAATTAAGTGGTGAATTGTGTGCACTTTGCTATGGAACCACTGGTGATCCTTGCGGAAGTTCCACTAAAGTTGAAGGAGATCAATTTTTTCCTGCTTACCTTTTCACTAATGCAGGAAAAACCCATCCTCTCATACCATGTGGAAATTTGGGGATAAAACCAGATCATGAATGATCCTCATACTAACAGAGAATAATCTATTAATATGAGATGATCTAAATTGAATGAATTGATAAAAATACATGAGAGGGTCTTCATTTATAGGAATGAAGAGACCCAACAAATCGCTAAGAATAACTAGTTTAGTTGAGATCCTATGTAAGCTTACAACCCACACAGGTTGGATGTGTTGGAAAACACAAACGCCAACATCATGCGCCCGGAGGGAACAAATCGCTAGAGGTTGAAAATCTTTCTTCAATTTTTTTAAATCTAATATTTTTTTTCAAATTTAAGATGAATCTCCCTCATACTTAGAAAGTAGAAATCACATATGCTTGGAAAATATTTTTTTTAGGAATTGTTTTTGTTATTAATATATTTTTTAAATGCCCCTTGTCAACTCCATGTTGAACATGTAATAAATTAAACATATGTAGAAAGGGACTTTCCACTTAATAAACAATTTTTTACTTTTAATTACTTTATATAATATAAAGTTTAAATTGAAATATTTTTTTTATGGTTCATATTGAAATATTGTCATTATTAATAATTTTTTAAATTTCAAGTGTCAACTCCATATTAAACATTGAAGGAATTACACACCTACTCATACTTGGTAGTGAAATCACATATCCAAAAAAAGAAATTTTCTTTCAATTTATCTCTTTATTTATGAAAGACATTAATTTTTTTGTTATTAATATTTTTTTAAATGTCACTTGTCAACTCCATATTGAGGATGGAAAGAATTACACATCTTCCTCATATTAAACTATAGAAAATCCCTTTAAACACAATTAAAAATAACAAAAAAAAATGAATAAATTACAAAAACATAAAACATGATAAGAGTTTTTTAATTGACAAAATAAAACAGTAAATTGATTAGAACTTTGAAATTATATTATAAATTGAAACATTTTTTTTTTTTTTTTAATTGTAGTATATTGTAAAATTGTTTATTTTAAATGGTTCATTTTCTTTCATAAAATATTTATAATGGAAAAATCAAGGTTCACTTTGAATCATTATAGTATTGTATTTGGCATCAAATGATGTAAATTTTATGATTTTTAAGATTGTAAAATGATTAATATAAAATGAATGAAAGAAAAATATGAATTGATTTATGATAATTTTGTAAGTAAAGTATATTTATTTATTTGGTTTTATTAAAATCATATATTTTTTATTTTGTTATGGTTAATTTTTAATAATTATTTTATTTATAGTAGTGAGGTGATTTAGAGTTGTTTATGAGGGAAATGTTGAGACTTTAACATTATAATTACACCTTAAGAAATTGAAAATTGTATTTATTAGATTTCTCTAAATACTTAATAAATCTATATTTAAGATGAATTTACACTAATGTATATGATAAATACTTTGTTTAATTTTTTAAATAAAATGTATAAATAAGTATATGATTTTTAAATTGAAATTTGACAACTACATTAAAAAAAACATAGACAACATTTTAGATAAACTATCATCATAATCTATTCAATTAATAATTTAATCCATTTTAAATAAGTCATCGTACAACTACTAATTAAATATTTAATCATTAAATAATTACCTATATTTTTATAGGTAGACCTCTAAAAATCAAAATCGAGCCCATCACATCTCAAAGTATGATGAAAAACATGCCCTTAATTTTTTCTATTTTTCTGGAAATGTAAAGTACGAAATATGAAGGGTGAATATTGAAAATGTCCATCACGGTAATCAATATCAATTAAAAAAAATTAACCTATGTGGGTTTCTGCATATCCTACAATGACACATCGTCATTGCCACTCTTTCATCTGAAACTACTTCTGCAGTTTATTTGTTTCATTTTATTTATGAATATAAAGTGTAAGTTGGAAATTGCGGAGTAAGCTAATTGGGGAGTAATCTTCTCTTTTCACTTTCACATTTTAAGTAAAAAATGAGTTTGAATCTGATTAAATTTGTAGTCTGAGTTTCGCATGCATCAATGTTTCATGCATTCTAAATCCTTATTCCAAGAGTTATGCTCCATTTTAAACCAACCTAAATGCTTAGAAAATCTATCAAAATTCTCGATTAGCTGGAAATTTTAAAAACAAAACCCTGAAAAATCTAAAAAAAAATAACTTAAAAAGAAAAATTACTCTGAACCCGTTTCATCCCTGCCCACACCTTATTTTGAAACTACCACATCATATATAAAGTGTACGAACAAAAATTAAAGCATAGGAAAACTGATCTCAAAATATGGTATGGTTAATGTCTTGTGCATTCATAGGAATATTGGGTGACCCGGTGGTATCCAAAACCATCTTCCTGTCCCTCTTGTGTCAAAATTTAATAAACTAGGTAGAACCACCTGGATTAAAGAAAGTAGCATATATAGATCCAAAGGTGGTTGACCTATAGGGGATCGGTTCACTAAGGTGGCCTAACGGAGCCCTATATTTCATCTAAAATCCTATGGTCCAGAAATTAATGCATTTATCTGGTTCAAAACTACTTCATAACAATGGTCGTGGTTAAAGGGTTTCGACCGCATTGATTTGTGATGCATTTGATCTGCATAAGCCTTTGTAGAGGAAATTTGACTTCGAGATATGAAGAAATGAAATATAGTGTAGGTTTTCATGTTTTCTTTGTTTTCAAAAATAGAAAATTATTTTAGCAGAAGTTATTTTTTTGTTTGTTTTGAAGTAATTTTTTATTTATTTTACATTCATTTTGTTTGCTAGCTTCGATTTTTTAAAAATTCGTGGAGTATTTCATATTTTAATGAAATCTAGATCATATATGTAAAGCCATGGCTTAAAATTGTGCTTAAAAATTCGTGGTGTTTTTCATATTTTAATGAAATCTAGGTCATATATGTAAAGCCATGGCTTAAAATTGTGCTTAGCTTGTTGGTGATGGCTTGAAACTAACTATTTAGTATTATTTTTTTTTATAAATTAAAGATTTTAGTGTAAAATTTTCATGATTTTATATTTCTTCCTTATTTTTGTTTTTTATAAAGAGGTTAATTCACATTCAAAAAATTATTTTCCATTAATAAGTTTTTTGAGTAGCCCTTTAATTGTAAAACTGAAATTTAAGTTGGTTAATGCAATACTGTAAACCCTAACAAGTATGCTAGCTACTTTAAACTCTTATAATATAAAAGAGTGTTATGGGATGTTTATAGGGAATTGTATTCATTTTATAGTTTTCATTGGAGTTTGTTGTCTTGATGATTTTTATAAGTTATTTATATGAAGGGCTATTTTTGTTAGAAGTTATTAATTTGATGACTTCTTTTTCTATACATAACGCACTACATATCAAATCACGATTTATGTGATCACTCAGAATTGGATGCATTTATGTTGATTTCATATTTGTTGCTTAAGGATTAGTAACTATTTTTCTTATCAATAATCTTTTCAAAAATCATAAATTGCTTAGTCATCTACAATTGTCCCTGTTTATCAAGGTATAAATAACAATATTTTTGAAGCTTGTATTTGGATCTTTTCACAATCATATTGTGTTTAATCATTGCAGAATACTATGCAATACTATGCAAGATATGTTTAAGCTGCACATAAAAGTTAATTTTCAAAAGTTTTTTGGACAAATGTGTTACATAATAGTCTTTTTGGAGTTAAGTTGGAAGTGTGTACTTAATTTATTGTTGTTAGTCTTTTTGGAGTTAAGTTGGAAGTATGTACTTAATTTATTGTTGTTAATTGAAAAATCTTTTTTTTTTTTAACTTTTCATCGGCTACATGAATATATATCCTTCTCACAAGTAGTACCACCTCGTTTCACACACCAACACACACACCAAGTACACCATGTAGTATAGATATTAAATGATCGCCGCCCTTTAGCATTACATCCAAAACATAATTCACAACACAAACTGATATAAAGAAATCAACAATTTATTGCTAAAACAATGTCCATGATATATCTGAATAATTTTTTGACATAACTTTCTTCTTTATAGTTTATAATTCTCATTCACCAACTAACAACAACGACAAGATGGATTCTTCACATGTCAATGTGGAATTGTGAACGTAAGAAATTTGTGTGAGCGTTGTGTTTTAGTAACAGGGATGGGTTTTATGATGCAAATGTTTATAGTTCTAAATTTGAAAGGTGATTATCAAAGGCATTCAAGTGAAGTAGACTTTATTTTGTGTATATTTCAGTTTTTAAAATTGATTTTTCTTTTTCCAATTTAGTAGTTTATTTATATAATTTTTTTTTTTTATAGTGGTAGATGTTGAAAAGCATTCAAGTCTAGACTAAAAACTATACTAATGAAAAACATCATATACATTTCTCATCGAAATTTTCAATAAAATATAGTCTTCTACACTAAGAAAATTCAGTTAGTCTTCCTGTAGGTACTCAACTTGCCTTTCTATGGATAGCCACTGATTACAAAGATCTAAAGAGAGGAAAATAAACTTTGAACCAAGGAGCATGAATATATTCAAAGGAGTGCATAGGAGTGTTGTCGACGATCTTCCATATCTCATTTTCTAGTGCCTCTCCATCCTTAGATAACATGTCTTCTTCATAGTTCTTATCCCTGTAAACATTTGTAAAAGAGATGCGAGAGAAGACTGATTTTAGAAGAACAATTTCATGAAAAAGAGGTTGCAGTGTGAAGTTGCACAAATTGAATTCTCCTTTCATCCATTGAATCACAAATAGAGAGTTGAACCATAGATTTGGATATGAGAAATTCCATTTTCCTAAGCTAGCCTTAAGACCAGTTTAGAGCCATAAGTTCACAAAATTTGTTTGTGTCACTACCTAGTCCAACCTTAAAATAGACACTATGAGTGTGGGAGCGATGTAAAATTCCCCTAGCCTTGCCTTTAGGGGGGTTTCCTTGGATGCTCAATAAAAAAAAACATGAAAAATTATTTATTTATTTCTACTTTAGAGGAGTGATTTGAGATGCATCCTTCCTTATATTAAGGAAATGCAAAGAGGATGTTTGTACTTTGAATAGCACAATTCAATGACATGGTATCTTCATCTTCAAACAACTTAGTTTTTTGACCCAACTAGATTCCCCAGGCTATGGTTAGAGGGAGAGATTTAGACCTGTTTGTGTTCTTGTTCATACAATAGTTCTTGAGAGCTTCTTTGATGGAGTTCCCCTTCCAATCATTCTTCAAGCTAGTAAAGCACTCTTATTCCTACCAAAATTATAGACTATAAGCACATATCATAATAAGGTGAGAGTTGTTCTTAGGGTCAACTTTGCAGAGACAACACGACCTGCTCCCTCATAACTTCTTTCTTGAAGGATGTCCCGTAATAATGATTTATTATTTAACAATAACCATATGAATATTTTTTATTTGGATGAGCACTTGAACTTCCAAAGAATCCTTGACCACCAATTTTATGGACCATTGTTACCCTCAATAACAAGGGCTTTGTATCCTAGTCTGGGCTCATACTTAGTTGTAGGATTCAAAGATTAAATGATCTAATCTTATTGATCATTTATACTTATGAAACAACTTATTAGCTTTTGAGTATAACATTCCTATATTTCTACATTCTTCTCTTAAATTCCAATATCCTATCAGGAAAGCCACAGTTGCATCCTATCCAATGTTTGAATTCCACGAACTAATAAGAGTATGGAAGACTTGAATTTTCAAGTCCAAAATTAGTTATGGTGGGACCCTATAAGCATCATTGCTACAAATCCAAGGATCCAAGCCAATTTGGACTTTGTTACCTATGCCAATTCTCCATACCAACCAATTTCCTATCATGGGAAGGTCGTAACCACTACTTTCCATATTGTTGAAGCATTCTAAAAATTTCAAACTAGTTGTTACACACTGAAGTGTCGCACTAACAAATATTGCACTTAAGTGTGGCAACTATTATACACCTAAGTGTCGCACAAAAAATGTCGCATCTGAGTTTCAAACTTAAGTATCACACTTTACCAAGTGTCACAACTTTATCACCATGAAGAAGTATTTTCCATGACCCCTAGAAGAGTGGGAAAGGAAACCTATCTGTTGGAGGTCGAAATACTACCTTTTTCCTTGAGAGTTTGGCCTTCTTTGAGATTCATCTCCCCCTTACCCATATACAAGGAGGGATAAACCTTGATCATCGCTCCCCAAGAGTGTATTAGGGATATATAATCCATTGTTCATCACCCTGTGCACAATTATGTTGGGGAGGTGATGAAGTAGTTGCAACCATCATGCCTTGATTTGTGAAGTTTTTTCTGAGAGATTTCAGCTGATTTAGGGATTGGTTCGAGGTACCCCCTATTCAAGGCAAGGCCAATCTTGTTGGTTGAGACAAATCCTCATTTGACCATATCCTCTCCTCAAATGTATCCTATGGTTGTGATGCCTCAATGCCTATTTAATGGAGGCCATGCTTGAGTGAAATGGGGAGAGAATTGAGAGCATCATACTTATGATTGTGTGGGATCCAAGGGGCTGGAAAGGAGAGCTTGGAGGAGCTGTTGCAACATTGAGATTGATATTGTAAGTGTTTCACTATTTTTTCTTTCCATTAACACATAACTTGGCATATTTGTCTCATGCATGTGTGTTCAATATATGCATGTCTATTGTTGTCTAATTCATCATAGATAGATCTATTTCTACTTAAAAAAATAGTGTGGAAGAAGGAGTTTTCATTTTGTTATGTGCAAGACTTCTCTTGCACCTAGGAGCTTGGACATCAAGATCAAAGGTTGGAGTAGCGAGGACAACCGACGTAGAAAGGTAAGTCATCAATCCTTCTCTTATCATTCTAATTGTTGAAATAGGTCTAGGGGGAAAGTAGTAAACCATTTGTTTTCCTTCTATCTTGGATCAAAGAGGGGTCTTGATACAAGGGAATTTTAACTTGTCCACAGGAGGAACCTTACCACAACAAAAAATTGACAACTCCACTGGGGAAAGTTCTCTTTAATTTTTCTAGCCTTTTGAGAATTGCTTGTTACTTGTTCTTTTTTATTTTGATGCTTCTTATTTGATCTCTCCCTTTCCCACATCATCATTGGGAAGCTCTCTTAGACAAAAACCTGACACTATCTCATATTTAGGTGAAGTTTGAGTTTTTTCACCACTTTACAGGCTTCATCGCCCCCCTATAAGGGAGAAATGAGAGATGAAACCTTGATTATCCCTCCCTATCAATATATTGGGGAGAAATGAAACCCTAATCACCACCCTGCCTGCATGGTTACAGGGGAGATAGTCCTTGATTTGAGTGAATTTGGAGCTTATTTTTACTTCTTTATGTCTATGCTTTGTCTTAGATCTTTACATTACAATCCTCCATTCTTGATTTTTTTTGGGGGGTGAGTGCAAGAACTTGGTGGTCAAAAAAAGTGGCAAAGGCATGATTAAGAACAGACACTCACATGAATGTGTGCCTATTCTTAGGAACATGCACGCGTTCCTATACCTATAGGTTCAGATATGGCCGAACCTCCACGTTGATTTCCATGTATGGTTAGTGGTAAAACCGCATGCACAATATTAGTAGCACGTTCATGGTCTTAATACCACACACGTGCTCATAAGACCACACACAAACTCTTACTGATAAAAATATATTAAGGGCTCGAGCATGATTTGTGCCCATTGTGCACAAATTGTGGTTGCGCTTCTCTCATTGGAAAAATATAGTGTAGCTAGATAAGAGGAAGAAAGGAGGAGGGGGCCACCGTGTCCAGGTATGTTACACTTTTCTTAATTTTAATCCAATTTAGTCACAATTTAGTATTTTTCTCCCAATAATCTAAATTTAAAAAAAAAATGTAATTTTGTATTTTAAATAAAAAAGGAACCTAATTTACATGCCATGGATTTTAAATTGTAGCATATATAATACAATGGAACCCCCGGACAATTTAAACTACTCACAACAAAACCAAGAAGATCAAAACACCAACCCACCACCACCACACATTGTAAACACTGAAATTGATGAGGGTTTGGTTATATTACGAACCCTTGAGGAAAAATTAAGGGAGACTAGAGAGCCTAGCAGAGTCTCCTTGGAAACTTATTTGGACATCATTGTGCAGTCCATTTCAAGTGCCCAAGGAAATTTGACCTCTATGACTACTATAGAACTGGTTTAGACATAAACCAAGTGAAAGAACTTGGCATTTCAAAACAACTTTTGTCTATTTTTAGGGATCCTAGAAATGGACAAGAATTACCATTAACTAGGAAACTCATATCAATTGACTGGTGCATCCATCCCTAGATTAGTCGAAACTGGATGGATATGTGGTACATGTTTTTTGATAAACCTCCCTGCAATAACATGGATATGCCCTTATATTTTCTGAGAAAATTATGGGTTGAGTTTATTATGGGTGAGCATGTCAACTACTTTGACATTGGTGACTTCCATGGGGTGGTTCGAGGATCTGCATAGGATGGAGAGCATTCCAGGAGATACCCTGAGTTAGTTCCCCATATCCCCAGGCGAAGCGCCAACCCCCTACCCAACATCCTCCTGTTGCAAAGAACTTGAAAAAAGTACAACTAGCCATATCCTCATTGATTCGTAGCCTAGTTCAACACAGTAGCTTTGTTGCACTATCTCAGCGGGAGGTGCCTACCAATGACATTGATAGAGGAGTTGGAGTGTCATCATGCACAAGCGAGTACAGTGATGAGAGGGCACATGGACATATAAATTGTTCATGTGAACCTCACATATGTTCGAGCTATGTGAAGACATGCTATGGGCCTATAGAGCCTAGTGGAAAACATAACTTCATGGTTGTGGTTAGTATCTTAACCCTCTCTATGTTCTTCATCGTTATATATTTATTTTGTATTTTGTGTATTTATATAGATATTTGATTGTATGTTGTTGTGTAGTTGTTGCATCCCAACAACATACCCTCTACTCCTATGGATGCATCAATGCCTAGCCCCACCACTGATGCAGTAGTAGATGCAACATGCTCATTGGGTGCACCACACACACAGATATGTATCACATTTGATAGATTCAACATAGTCATTTCTTTATTTTATGACATCCTCAATTTTTTTATATGTTCTCTTGTTTCTACAGGATTTGGCACCAAGCGATGCCGAGGATTGTCCATCTGGGATGGACAAGTCACTAGAGTCATAGGTATCATGTGTAAAGTTAAATATCGTATAATTCTCAAATTGTTTGTGTTTATGTTTTTGAATTTTACTATTTGGTACTAATAGTTCAATTTTATTCATATGTATGCAGCTCACTGATATATTTGCTAGGTATAGTAGTATTGCACCCCTTAGGCATTGCTTATGGGTTGCCTTTCTCTAGGCCTATGGTGTTGGAATCATTTGTACAGACTGTGAGGGTCCATCACAGTCCACCTGTATACCACCCACCCCCACCACCACTTTCGACCCCATCGATAGAGACTGCCACAGTAGAATCATTTGTACAGACTGTGAGGGTCCATCACAGTCCACCTGTATACCACCCACCCCCACCACCACTTTCGACCCCATCGATAGAGATTGCCACAGTAGAGGTTGTCTTGGAGTAGGTTGTACAACCTAGTGCTCCATCTGCCAATGAATCTCAATCGATGCCTGAGATATTCACGGTGAGATAATACACTGATGATAATTTTTTGTATTTCATGATTTTTTTTTTTACGCATATTTGTTTAATTCTCTTGAATTGATCCTTGTAACTGATGCAAGGTGGACTTGCAGAGAGATTGGGGTCACGGAGGAGGTTAACAAACTCATGATTGACAGTTTCATATGTGGTGGGTTGTCTTAGGTTAAATTAGAAAGTATCAATTTGTATGTTTATTAATTCATTGATGAAAAAAACTTATAACATTGTTTATTCTTTTTGTAGTCTCCAGAGCGTCGAAGCATGCCCAGGCATAGAACCTCTCAAGGTGCATCCTCAAGAAATAGAAGAAAGATAGATTTCCAGGATGCTCCTGAGGGTGGCGAGGGTGGAAATGGTCAATGATTGATCAACTACTTCCATTTTGTAGCTAGGCCAAGATGTAGATGTTTTTTTATGTTAGGTCACTTGTTTTCGCTTTGTATACTGGGCTCGAGTTTCCATTTTGTAAAAAATGTACAATTTAAATGATGTTGAGTATATATATATACACACACATTTCATGGCACATTTTTTTATGATTCTCATTGTTTTTACATTTGATGTAGATGAATATATGAATTTCAAAGTGTATGAATTTATGTGTATTAATCCCTTGATTTGTTTCTAAAGTGATTATAAATACTTTCATTACGCATTAAGTAATATCTTATGGTGGAAAATATTTCTAAGTGCTAAATCCACAAGCAATTAATGGTTCTCAAGTAGCATTGCTTGCTAATCAACCATGTATCTCTACATCATCGAGAGATCATTCCTTCTCAATTATTTGCATGAATGTTGTGGATATCCATATTCTAACTCACAACCAACAATATGGACTACCTCTTGAATTATCTTCATCTAAATCCAATGACAATCCACACTCAAATAGTGGCCACTTGAAAATATTGTGACCTTAAAAATGGCATATTACAATAATTTATTATAGAAATGAATTTTCTCATTTATTTTCTACATAATTGTAAATCACTTAACAATTTCAGCTCAATGTTATTTTCTAGGGTACACACATTATTCCTCTCTTTCTATGCATGACATATACAAAATCATTTGATTTATGTGTAACCCTTCATAAATTCCAAAAAGACTAGTCAAGGAATCATTAATGTACATGTTTGTTTAGATTGTGTAGTGTGTATATGCCAATTTTGTTAAACCCATCAATTATCAATAATATTTATTCAATCTTCCATGATGTCCACTAAAATTGTTGATTTTGATCAATAGAACAAGAGAGTTCACATGGAAACTACATCTTAGAATGCGTATCATTTTCCACCTACAAATAAAGGTTTTGAGGTTACATTTCATGACACACTATAGAAAGTAATGTTGTGCTACCAAAATTCATCTAGGGAGACTTGAAACCATTATTCTTTTCCCTTCACCATCTATGAGATTTTATTGCACATTCCTACCCATTTTTTGGGTTAGATCACAGAAGGAGACAAAGGAACCCCCCAAACCCAATCTGAGAAACCTGTTGATGACATGCCATTGCCATGCCATGCCATTGTCATGCAATTGTCATTCCTTTCCAAGTCATTTCATTCCATGCCATTGTAATTTCCACACCATTGTCAAACCTTTCAATTCCATTTCATTTCCATGCCTTTCCAAGCCATGCCATGTCATGCCATTTCTATGCCTTGCCATATCATATAATTTCCATGCCAATGCTATGCCTTGCCAAGACATGTCATGGAATGACACTTCCATGACATTCCATTTCCATGTCATTTCCATTCCATGTCATTGGTATTTCTTTCCAATCCATGCCATGCCATGCCATTTTCATGTAGCTTTCCATGCCTTGTAATGTAGTTTCCCATGTTAACCTATATAACAATAAATATAACTTTCCAATGTCATGCCATAATATTTCCATGCCTCACCAAGAAAATAAATGATATTAACTAAGTTACAACATGATAAATATAACAACCCTTAACACAAGTAATCATTAAATGAAAGGGGGTTGAAAATTCAAGCATAATCTAGGGTTTAGATAACAAATACTTGTTGAAATGCAAGATGACACATAAAAACCCTATAATATTCAAGACATCAAGCAATGGTATAAGTAAACCATTGGAAGAAGAACAAAAACTTAACACTCACCTTACATGCGAGGCTACATTTCTCTGTTGCACATATCCTTTATTCATTGTGAGACATGCCTCACCTTTAGATGGACAGAGAGAGAGAGACATAGAACTGGGGGAAGAGAGGAGGATGCAAGGAGGGAGAGAGAGAGAGAGAGAGGAAAAGAGAGAGTGAGAGTGAGACTAACAACAAGGATAGAGAGAGGTGAGATTGAGTGTGATGGGAATGGGGGATAGAAAGATATAAAGAGAGAAATGGGGGGAGAGTATAGGATATAGGGGGATGGGGATATGGGGATAGTGAGAATAAAAACAATGAGAGAGAGAAAGAAGTGGTATATGTAGGATATAAAGAGAGGAGAGATAATGGGAGGGAGGGGGAGAGATAGATGGAGGATGGGAGTAGAGAGAGAATGTGTGAGTGTGATAGGGGGGAAGAGCAAGAAAGATAGAGGGGTTGGAAAATGAGTGTTTCAGTGTGTGAGAGGGAGGGAGAGGGAGACAAAGAGAGCAGGTAGAGAGAGAGAGAGTGAGGGGAAGGGGGGGAGACATAGTGGGGAGGGGTAGATGTATGAGAGAGAGAGAGTGAAGATATAGTGTGAGAAAGGGGTAGAGAGAGAGGGAGGGAGGAAGGGGTGGAGAGAGAGTGAGAA